>PVJC01035144.1:0-18413 GCA_004026665.1 Murina feae
CAATCCTAAATGACTCACTAGATCAGATGGACTTAATTGACATCTTCAGAACATTTCATCCCAAAGCCGTGGAATATTCGTTCTTCTCAAGTGCACATGGGACGTTTTCAAAAATAGACCATATATTGGGTCACAAGCAAAGTCTCCCCAAATTCAAGAAGTTTGAAATCATCCCAACCATCTTCTCAGATCACAGTGGATTGAAACTAGAAATCAACTACAATAAAAACAATCCAAAAACCTCAAACACTTGGAAGCTGAATAGCATGCAACTAAATAATGATTGGGTTACCTATGCGATCAAATAAGAAATTAAAAACATCCTGGAAACAAATGACAATGAAAGCACAACAATCCAAAATATATGGGACACAATGAAAGCAGTCCTGAGAGGAAAGTTTATAGTTCTACAGGCCTACCTCAAAAAACAAGAAAAAATGATAGTAAATCATCTAACCCTACAACTCAAAGAATTAGAAAGAGAGCAACAAGAAAAGCCCAGAGTGAGTAGAAGGAAGGAGATAATAAAGATCAGAGCAGAAATAAATGACATAGAGACCCAAAAAACAATACAGAAGATCAATGAAACCAAGAGCTGGTTCTTTGAAAGGATAAACAAGATTGATGAACCTCTAGCAGGCTCACCAAAAAATCAAAAAGAGAGGACATAAATAAACAAAATCAGAAATGAAAGAGGAGAAATAAAAACAGACCCCACTGAAATTCAAAGAATTTTTAAAAAATACTATGAACAATTCTACTCCAACAAAGTAGACAACCTGGAGGAAATGGACATATTCCTAGAAAAAAACAATCTTTCAAAACTCAATCAGGAAGACTCTATAAATCTCAATAGGCCAATTACTGTGGAAGAAATTGAAGCAGTCATCAAAAAGCTCCCACCAAACAAAACCCCAGGGCCAGACATCTTCACAGGGGAGTTTTACCAAACACTCAAGGAAGAACTATAACCTATCCTCAGACTATTCCAAAAAATTAAAGAGGAAGGTACATTTCCAAACTCATTCTACGAAGCCAGCATCACCCTAATACCAAAGCCAGATAAAGACAACACAATGAAAGGGAACTATATGCCAATATCCCTCATGAACATAGATGCCAAAATCTTCAACAAAATTTTAGCAAATTGGATCCAGCAGTACATCAGAAAGATCATACAGCATGACCAAGTAGGATTTATCCCAGGGATGAAAGGATGGTACAATATCTGCAAATCAATAAATGTGATACATCACATAAACATATTGAGAGATAAAAACCACATAGTCATATCAATTGATGCAGAAAAAGCATTTGACAAAATTCAACACCTTTTCTTGATAAAAACCCTCAGCAAGGTTGGAATAGAAGGATTATTACTCAACATAATAAAAGCTATATATGACAAATCCACAGCCAACATCATACTCAATGGTCATAAACTAAAATAATTTCCCCTAAGAACAGGAACAAGACAGGGATGCCCCCTTTCACCACTCCTATTCAACATAGTACTGGCAGTACTAGCCATTGCAATCAGACAAGAAGAAGAAATAAAAGGCATCCAAATTGGAAAAGAAGAAGCAAAACTGTCCTTATTTGCAGATGACATGATACTGTACATAGAAAACCCTAAAGACTCCATCAAAATTTATTAGACTTAATAAATGAATTCGGCAATGTTGCAGGATACAAAATTAATGCCAAGAAATCTATGGCACTTTTTTACACTAATAGTGAACTTACAGAAAGAGAGACTAAAAATGCAATCCCATTTACCATTGAACCAGTAAATTAAGATACCTAGGAATAAACTTAACTAAAGAGGTAAAAGACTTATATGCGAAAAACTACAGGACACTGAAAAAAGAAATAGAGGAAGACATAAACAGATGGAAGAATATACTGTGCTCATGGATTGGTAAGATCAATATCATCAAAATGTCCACACTACCCAAAGCAATCTATAGATTCAATGCAATGCTCATTAAAATACCAACAGCATATTTCACAGATCTAGAACGAACTTTCCAAAAATTAATCTGGAATAATAAAAGACCTTTAATAGCTTCAGCAATTCTGATAAATAAGAATAAAGTTGGTGGGATCTCCATACCAGATATCAAGCTGTATTACAAAGCCACTGTTCTTAAAACAGTTTGGTACTGGCACAAGAACAGACATATAGATGAATTGAATATAATAGAGAACCCAGAAATTGACCCAAACCACTATTTATATTTGATAAAGGAGGAAAAAGCATACAATGGAGACTAGAATTAAGAGATCAACTGAAAGACTTGCATGCATGCATAGGAGCATAATCAATGGACACAAGAATCTGGGGGTTTAGGGAGGAGGGGGGGAAGGACAAGGGGAAAAATGGAGATCTATGTATCATTTGTTGTAATACTTATCTATCATTTATTGTAATACTTTAAGCAATAAAAAAAAGACAGTCTCTTCAATAAATGGTGTTGGGAAAATTGGACAGATACATGCAAAAAGATGAAACTAGATCACGAACTCATACCATACACAAAAATAAACTCAAAATGGATAAAGGTCTTAAATGTAAGACGGGAAACCACAAAAATACTAGAGGAATACACAGACAGCAAAATTACAAACATGTGCCAAAGGAATTTCTTCACTGATACTGCTCCTAGGGCAACGGAAGCTAAAGAGAAAATAAACAAACGGGACTACATCAAAATAGAAAGCTTTTGCACAGCAAAGGAAACCATCAACAAAACAACAAGAAAGCCCACTGCATGGGAGAACATATTTGCCAATGATATCACCGATAAGGGTTTAATATCCAACACTTACAGGGAACTCATACAACTTAACAAAAGGAAGATAAACAATTCAATCAAAAAATGGGCAATGGACCTAAGTAGGCACTTTGAAAAGAAGACATACAGAAGGCCGAAAGACATATGAAAACATGCTCAAAGTCACTAATTATACAAGAAATGCAAATCAAAACAATAATGCGGTATCATCTCACACCTGTCAGAATGGCTATCATCAACAAATCAACAAATGACAAGTGCTGGAGAGGATGTGGAGAAAAAGGAACCCTCCTGCACTGCTGGTGGGAATGCAGACTGGTGCAGCCACTATGGAAGACAGTATGAAGTTTCCTTAAAAAATTAAAAATGGAACTCCCATTTGACCTTGTGATCCCACTTCTGGGAATATATCCCAAGAAACCAGAAACACCAATCAGAAAGGATATATGCATCCCCATGTTCATAGCAGCCCAATTTACCATAGCTAAGATTTGGAAACAGCCTAAGTGGCCATCAGCAGATGAATGGATTAGAAAACTGTGGTACATCTACACAATGGAAAACCACGCTGCTGTAAAAAAGAAGGAATTCTTACCATTTGCAGCAGCATGGATGGAACTGGAAAGCATTATGCTAAGTGAAATAAGCCAGTCAATGAAAGAAAAATACCACATGATCTCACTTATTTATGGATAATAAAGACCATTATAAATTGATAAACATAAACAGATACAGAGGCAGAACAGCATTGAACAGACTGTCAACCTACAGCTGGAAGGCTGGTGAGGGTTGGGGAGGAGTTAAGAGATCAACTGAATGACTTGTATGCATGCATATGAGTATAATCAATGGACACAAGACACTTGGGCTAAGGGAGGATGGGGGAAGGTCAAGGGAAGAAAATGGAGACCTATCTAACACACATTATAATACTTTAAGCAATAAAACAAAATTTTAAAAAATCTTCTCATTTCCTCCCGTAACCCCTGACAACCACAATTGTACATTCTGTCTTTATGAAAGTGACTATTCTAGACTATTCTAGATATCTCATATAAGTGGAATCATATAGTGTCTTTTTGTAACTGGCTCATAAAACTTAGCATAATGCTCTCAAATTTGGCTATATCTAACCTAATAAAAGAGTAATATGCAAATTAACCTTCACTCCATTATACCTAAGCCATGCCCACAGCCAAACCACGCCCACCAGCCAATGAGAGTGGTTGTATGCAAATTAACCCAACAAAGATGGTGGCTGGCAGCCATGGAGCTAGAGCAAACCGGAAGCTTCCATTGCACCAGTGATGGAGGAAACTTCCTGCCTCGGCTGGCTATGGCCTCTGCTCAAGGCAACAAAGTTTTAATTATAGAAGATAAATGAACCCCAGAAACCTGATCCCAGCCAGCGTCCCTGGGATGTTGGGTCAATGGGAGCTGTGGCCAACCTGCAAACAGCCCTCAGCCCCTCACCCAGGTGGAACACACCCTCATGGGTGAGGGTTCTTACTGGGGAGCTGTGGCCAGCCTGCAAACAGCCATCAGCCCCTCACCCAGGCTGGGCAGGCACCCCAGCAGGGACCCCTACCCTGAAAGGGCTGTGGCCAGCCTGCAAACAGCCATCAGCCCCTCACCCAGGCTGGCCAGGCACCCCAATGAGATACCCACCCTGAACTGGGACACCCTTCAGGGCAAACCAACTGGCCCCCACCCATGCACCAGGCCTGTATCCTATATAATAAAAGGATGATATGCAAATTGACCTTAACAGCAGAACCACTGGGAATGACTGGTCACTATGACACACACTGACCACCAGATGGCAGACGCTCAATGCAGGAGCTGCCCCTGGTGGTCAGGGCACTCCCACAGGGGGAGCTCTGCTCAGCCACAAGCCAGAAGGCTGCCAGTACAGCGGTGGTTGTGGGAGCCTCTCCTGCCTCCTCAGCAGCGCTAAGGATGTCCAACTACAGCTTGGGCCTGCTCCCCACTGGCAAGTGGACATCCCCAGAGGCCTCCCAGGCTGCCAGAGGGATGTCTGACTGCCATCTTAGGCTCGATCGCCCGGGGAGCGGGCCTAAGCCAGCAGGTTGACATCCCTTGAGGGAGGGGTTCCAGACTGAGAGGGCACAGGCTGGGCAGAGGGACCCTCCTCCCCCAGCAATGTTCAAAATTAGTTGATCTGGTTCCTATATAAAGTTGCTTTCTAACACAAGGCAATTTCTTGTTGAAGTAACCCTTACGATTATTCTGGTTTCTGATCTTATCAACAGTTTGACACTTTTAAGGTGATATCAATTCATATATAGTATCTGTAAGTATCAAGAGACTTACAGGTAATCTCAGATGATACTCTACATACCCGCAATATGTATTACTCAACCTAAAATGACTGACATCAAACAATAAAATTATTTACATTTAAGAGACTAGACACTGTTTCCCAGTATTTATATAACATTTGATTTTCTGTTAAACTATCTCAAGTCCCGTTTTCATAAAGAAAGATATTACTCAGCTCTGTGAGACACACACATGTACCACATGTTTGTAAATGAAATTTATCCTCTATTAATCATATGAGAGTGGTTAACTCCAACCTCTAAATGTATATGTTTTAGAGCTCCTAATGATGTATTTCAACTAATAGGACTGAAACTTTACCTGTCCAATAGCTGCTGTGCAGCTATATCCTCAATTACACCTTCACCAACAAATCAGAATGGCTCCATTCTGACCAATCAGGAAAATGTTATTTGTACCAATCAAACTATGGGAATGTGGAGTGTTCATTTGCATAGAAATGGATCAGTTAGGAAATGGTGGGGGGGCACTCTTCTCTATATGTCAGCATCTGCTCATTCTCAATAGAACAAACTTTTTCTTTCTACCAGATAGTGTTTCTCTGGCTTGAGCTATAACCCTCATGCTGTCTCAGGGACTTGAGCAGACATGTCTTTGGACTGGAGCTAACAGCAGCACTTAGTGGAGGGAACTGGACTGTTGTGAGCAAGGCTGTCCCACAGCCATGCTGTGTCATAATTGAGCTGCAACCCTGTGAGCTGTCTTCATGGCCATGATACTCTACAGCCACATGTGTCACAGCTGAGCTGTTGGCACTGAATACAGGCTCCTCCCTTCCCTCCTCTTTGTGCTGAATTGGTGGCAATGTCCTATAATTGACATTGCTCCATATCTTGATCTGTGACACTTCAAAATCATATAAAATGCATAGCTTTCAGAATTGGAACACATTTTTATGTCCTTATTTTAAAATAAGAGCATTTATTTGCAGATATTTTCTATTAGGATATTTAAAATTTTTTTAAAAAGAAGTGGTATTTATTCTTTTTCACAGATCATTCTAAGTTATTAAAAAGTTGCAAATGCATGACTCTTCCCTAAAAGCAGTTTGGCCAATTCATAGTTAATACATTGGATACTGAGCTAAGTACACAATGATTTTAGTTCCTCTAATTCCAATTTTTCTTTATCATATTTTCCAAATTATACTGCCCACATCTTGCTTGCAGAAGACTTAACAAGTGGTGCCTGGCCCTCACTTCCTTCATAATTGTGACTGGCTTTCCCCTCCATCTTCTCCTCTCTGAAACTCTCAGTCTTTAAAATATAGTCTGCTGTGATTCCCTAAGAGTTTCACTTCTTTCTCCCAGAAGAAATCAATGCTTTCTTTTTTCATCATTTCAAAATGTTATCAAGGTAATTCTATAAATTCAGTTTCATTCTAATGGGATTAAGGAGTGCTACATTCTTCCACATCTTAGATGACATGACAGCTAAGGAAAAAAAAGAATGTAAAACATAGAACTTAATTATGCCTTTGTCAGTTTTGAGAAGACTAGGAAAATAGTCATAAGATGAATAATCTATAACTACATTACACAGCTGTGCATATTTGCAAGCAAGGAAGATAATGTTTGTTTGACTTTCATCTCAGCTCCTCATTTTAAGGAAGCAAACTAAAAATCTAAAATAAATGTGTTTTTGGAATATTGATGTTCTACGTTGATTCTGTGTGAACCATTTATTTTCCTTCTTAGTTAAGAATTTTGCCATCTACCCAAAATAGAAAAGAGAAATTTGAGAGAAAATGCAGGACTCATGATTAAAATCAACAATAGCAGGGACTGTCCAGAATGTAGAGATATGAGAATCTTCACACATTTCCAGTAAGTATGTAGCATAGTAAGGCTTCTTTAGAAAATTGTTGGACAGCTTCTCAAAATGTTAAAACATAACTTACATTATGTACTCAGCAATTCCACTCAGATGTATTTACCCAGGAATAAGTAATAATACATGTCTATACGGAAGCTTACACAGGAGTGTCCCTAGCAGCATTATTCATAATAACCAAAAAGTGGAAACAACTAATAAATGGATTTTTTTAAATGTGGTATGTCCATGCATGGGATACTTGCCATCCTGTGTTAGAGTTAATCCTGAATTAAACAGGTGTTGAACAGTGTGAGAAAACAGAAGTCATTCATCACGAAATATAATAATGGTGTGTGTTTTTATTTTTGTTTGTTTTTTAAATGTATTTTTATTGATTTCAGAGAGGAAGTGAGCAGGGGAGAGAGAGAGATAGAAATATCAATGATGAGAGAGAATCATTGATTGGCTGCTTCCTGCAAGCCCCCCAACTAGGGATCGAACCTGTAACCCAGACAGGTGCCCTTGACTGGAATCAAACCTGGGACCTTTCAGTCTGCAGGCTGACGCTCTATCCACTGAGCCACACAGGCTAGGGCACGGTGTGTTTTTTTGTTTGTTTGTTTGTTTATTTAACAAGCTAAATGTAGTAGGCAATAAGTAGAATGCAGTCTTTTTTTCCATTTTTTCTTCTAATCCTTTTACTTGACTCATTGTTTCTCAAGATCCTACCTTCTTCTCATGTGAAATCTCATATGTACTAATGTAACTTTTAAAGTCCCTTTCATATTAAAAAAAATATTGCATACTTTCTAATTCTATGATAATCTAATCTAATAAAAGCATAATATTGAAATTGACCATTTCTTCAGGACATCTAAGCCATGCCCATCAGCCAATCAGAGCAATTTTATGCCAATTAACCCAGCCAAGATGGAGGCCGGCACTCACAGAGCTGAGTAAACAGGCAGCTTCCGTTGCAGCAGGAGTAAAACTGTTCGCCGGCCGCCTGGGCTTCTCTCGGCTCCAGGCAAGAAAATATTTGCAACATTGTCTCAATTATAGAAGCCTTGAGCTGAAGCCAACAGAAGGCTTCCTTACCTGTCTAGGCCTCAGCTTAAAGGAACAGTGTATCAACTATAGAAGATAAACAAACCCCAGAAACCTGCTTCCAGCCAGCCTTGCTGGGACATTGGGTCAATGGGAGCTGTGGGCAGCCTGAAAGCCTGAAAACAGCCCTCAGTCCATCACCCAGGCTGGCCACACCCTAATGGGGTGAGGGTCCCTACTGGGGGGCTTGGCCAGCTTGCAAACATCCATCAGCCCCTCACCCAGGCTGGCCAGGTACTCCAGTAGGGGCCCAAAACCTGAAGGGACTGTGGGCAGCCTGAAAATGGCCCTCAGGCCCGCACCCAGGCTGGCCACACCTCAATGGGGTGAGGGTCCACACTGGGGGACTTGGTCAGCCTGCAAACAGCCATCAGCCCTTCACCCAGGCTGACCAGGCAGGCCAGCAGGTGGACATCCCCAGAGGGGTCCCAGACTGCGAGAGGGCACAGGTCGGGCTGAGCGACCTCCCGAGTGCACAAATTTTTGTGCACCAGGCCCCTACTCTTTACATAATATCAGAACATTTAAAATCACCTATTTCACTAGACATTTATTCTTTACTTTTTATTTTTTAAATATATTTTTATTGATTTCAGAGAGGAAGGGAGAGGGAGAGAGAACTGGAAACATCAATGATGAGAGAGAATCATTGATTGGATGCCTTCTGCAAGCCCCCCACTGGGGATTGAGCCTGCAACCTGGTCATATGCCCTGACCGGGAATCAAACTGGTGACCTCTTGGTTCCTGGGTTGATACTCAATTGCTGAGTTATACCCAGCTGGGCAAGACATTTATTCTTTATATATGCCTCAATGTATTTCACTTTATACTTAGGCTACTGAATTTACTGCTTTATTGCTATAAATATTTATTCCAATAGTATATTTATATTTTATACAAAATCAAATATTTTTTAAAACATGTCTTAAAGTCTAAGATATCACTTAAAATAATGTTTAGAATTTGAACTTGAAATATATGCAAAACAATTAACATATTCTATGATATTATGTATAATAAGAGAAATAAAGTAGAGTAGAAATACCAATTTTACACAGATAAGCCTGGTGACTTTGGCCAAGCTTAACTGTTGAGACTATTTTTTCTCATGTATAAAATGTTGATAGTATTATGCATCTCAGAGTGCTCTTGGAAAGATTTAATAAGCTGTTAGTTTGAAAGCATTTTGTAAACTAAAAGTCAAACACAAAAATCATTTTTGTATCATTATTAGAGGCACAGTGCACAAAAGTCATGCATGGGTGAGGTCCCTAGGCCTGGCCGGTGATCAGGGCCAATCAGATTACCTCCCTCCCTGCCTCCCCACTTCCTCCTTCCCTCACCACTTGCACACCACCACGTGGTTCTGTCTCCCCACCTCCTTCTTCCCTCACTACCCATGTGCTGCCACCCACACATCATTTCCCATCCACATTGGGACCTGTGGGCTCCGGGGAGGGACCAGGAGATTGGCTGGCAGGGCCAAATGGGGCAATTGGGGCCTGCTGGCTGGGGGAGGGGCCAACCACCACTGTGGTGGGTGAGCGGCAGAGCGATTGAGGGCTGCCAGTTGGGGAAGGGCAATGGGGAGGGACCCAGGAGGTTGGCTGCCAGACCTTGGAGTGAACTGGCTCTTGGCCCCCCTGGGAAAGGGGCTGCATCTGCCACCACCCACCCCTCATTACCCATCCCAGCCCAGGGGCCCAGCCCCAATCAGGTGATCAGGGCCTGCCAGCCAGGGGGGAAGTACCAGGATGTTGGCCAGCAGGCCCCATTAGTAATCAGGGTCTGTGGGCTGGGGGAAGCTCCTGTATTGAGCGTCTGTCCCCTGTGGTCAGTGTACATCATAGCAACCAGTTGTTCCAGTCATTCTGATTGTTCTGGTCATTCTGTCATAACAGTTATTTAGGCTTTCATATATATAGATTCTCCCAAGTATTTATAACACTAAATATAATGAGTTAGGAAATTCAGCATTTCTCTTACCTTTAATGTATAGTTAAATGTTAATTGAAAGTAAATGGGAGTTCAATTTATCTTGCCCATGTAGAGAATATTTACAACATAAAAATAAATTGTGACTATAATTAAATTACAAAAATTTCATTGATTTTGATAAAGGATCATAAAGTCAACTTACAGAATTATTATAGTTAGGAAAGAACAACAATTTCACTTTACTATAATAGAAAAATGATTCAGACATCCTGATAACCAAGGACAGAAAGTGAAGAACTTATAGAGACTGGTAGGAAGGGGGGAGTCATGAAAGGGCTGGCCAGGTTCCCATAAATAGCAGCTGAAGTTCCAGAGAGATATCTCAGCTGTGGGGAGTTGCCCCTGAAAACTTTGGGGTCTAATCTCCAAGCTGGGCCCCCAGAAGAGAGCACCGAAATTGAGAAAGATGCCCACATAGCATCTGGCTGTGAAAAGCAGCAGGGTTTCTGTGTGCCAGGGAGAGATGGCTGGAAATACAGGTACCCTCTTAAAGGGCCAATGCACAAATTTTGTGTGCAGCCACTCACTTTGGGCTCTGGAAGAGGGATGGCAGAGTGGACAAGAAATGTGTGAGAAGAATCCAAGGATGGGGGTTCTGGTGTTTGAGCTTATAAGGCAGATACCCTGGTTTCCTGTACAAAGTCGTTTCCTCACACTGCAGAGGTAATCTTTCTCAGGCACACCTTTACTATCCAGGCGATTTTTTTCTGGGGAAAAGAAGACAGCTGATTATCTTTATCAGATAACAATGTGCCCCATGGTGTGGAGTTTCTGAGGGTCATAAAGAGACTGAGAATAATAATTTGCATCCAGGCAAAAGCAATTGTCCCACCCTGTTGGAAAACATCCCACAAACCTGAGGGCTAATCAATACTGCATCCAATCAATCTGCAGGCATAGGCAGTCTTGGGAGGCTTCAAGTCTTTGCCTTATCTAATTAGTCAGAAACAGCATTTGACACTGTCCTGCAGTAGAGACTGAGAGGCAAAGTAGATCTACCTAATACATAGTCACCAATGCAAACAGATAGCCAAAATGGGGGTGAAAAAACAACACCCAAATGAAAGAACAAATGAATTCTCCAGAAGAGATCAATGAAATGAAGATAAGAAATTTATCTGATATAGAGTTCAAATAATGATGGTAAAGATGCTCAACTGCATGACAAAAGATATAGTAACTATGAAAAAGCAATAGTTAGAAATAAAGAATTACCGTGAACTAATAAAGAACACACTGGAAGGAATACACAGCATGTTAAGGGAAACCAAGGATCTGATAAGTGCTTTAGAAGATAGTAGAAAAAAATCATTCAACGAGACTAACAAAAATAAAACAATAAGTAAAAAAACAAAAACAAGAAAATAGCTTAAGGAAGCTGTGGGACAACATGAGACACAAAAATATTCACTTAGTAGATTAGCCAGAAGGGGAAGAAAGTGAACAAGAGATAGAGAACTTGTTTGAAGAAATAATGGCAGAAATCTTCCCTAACCTGGTGAAGGAAAAAGTTGCACAAGTTTAGGAGGCACAGAGAGTCTAAGCAAAAAGAACCCATAAAGGCCCATGCCCAGACATATTATAATTAAAATACCAAAAATTAAAGACAAAGATAGAATCTTAAAGGCAGCAAAAGAAAAGCAATATGTTACCTACAAAGGAGCTTCCATGAGGCTGTCATCTAATTTCTCATCAGAAACTCTACAGGCCAGAAGGAAATGGCACGAATACTTAAGGTAATGAATAGAAAGGATCTGAAACCAAGGTTATTATATCTAGCAAGGCTATCATTCAAAATAGATGGTGAAATAAAGAGCTTCACAGACAAAAAAAGGCTAAAGGAGTTTATTACCACCAAGCCAACATTGCAAGAAATGCTAAAGAGACTGCTGTAATGAGAAGAATAAATAGAGAGAGAAACCTAGGCATACAGAATTAAGATGGCAATAAATAAGTACCAATTAATAATAACCTTAAATGTAAATGGATTAAATGATCAAATCAAAAGACATAAGGTAGCTGAATGGATACACAAACATGATCCAACTATATGCTGTCTACAAGAAAACCACACCAGAACAGAAGACTCAAACAAGATGAAAATTAAGGGATGGAAAAAATTTTTCCATGCAAATGTAAATAAAAAAGAACTGGGGTAGTAATACTAATATCTGAAAAAATATATTCTTCAAAATTAAGCCATTACAAGGGACAACAAAGATCACTATACAATACTAAAGGGATCAAATCAACAAGACTATATAACCTTGGTAAACATGTATGCACCCCATATTGGATCACCTAAATATATTTTAAAAAACACTTCTAGAGGACTCTAAGAGAGAGAATGACAAGAATATAGTCATAGGAGGGCACTTTAATATCCCTTTTACTTCACTGGATAGATCTTCCAGACAAAATATTAACAGGGAAACGGTGACTGTAAAGGAAGCATTGGATCAGATGGATTTAATTGATATTTATAAAACATTTCATCCTAAAGGTGCAGAATATACATTATTTTCAAGTGTACATGGTTCATTCAAAAAGATAGACCACATTTTAGTACACAAAATAAGTCTCCACAAATGCAAGAAGATTGACATACTATTAAGCATCTTCTCAGATCACAGTAGAATGACATTAAAAATCAACTCATGTAAAAACACCCCAAACATTCAAACACATGGAGGCTAAATAGTGTATTATAAAACAACTAGGGGCCAGGTGCACGAAATTCATGCACGGGTAGGTGGGGGTGGGGGTATGAGTGGGGGAGTGGGAGGGCAAGCAGGGAGGTCCCTCACCTGGACCTGCACTTTATCCAATTTGGGAGCCCTCAGGAGATGTGCTACTGATGGCTTGGACCCACTCCATGTGGTTCTCTGCTCTCTGCCGGGCCTGTCTGCTCCACACCACAGAGATGGGTAAGCAGGTGCTGTAGGGCACTGTCTGTGGGGTCCCTGATGGCTCGTGCTCCCTCATTTCCTCCTCTGCAGCCATGGCCCCAGCTGCTGCCTTGGCCAAGGCAGCAGCTGGGGATTCCCGGATGGGTCTGGCTCCACACACCCCCTGGTTCCCAGGTCCACAGCCGGGCCAGTGCAGCACTGGGATTCCGGGTGGGTCTAGCTGTCCAGGACTCTTGATTCCCAGTTCTGCAGCCACGCTGGTGGAGGCCCAGCCAGGGCAATGGCTGGGATTCCTGGGTGGGTCTGGCTGGCCACGCCCCCTGGTTCCCAGGTCTACAGCCGCACACTGGTCCAGGCCCGGCCAGGGCAGAGGCTGAGATTCCTGGGTGGGTCTGGCTGGCCACACCCCCTGGTTCCTAGGTCCACAGCTGCGCACTGGTCCAGGCCCAGCCAGGGTAGCGGCTGGGATTCCTGGGTGGGTCTGGCTGTCCAGGACTCTTGCTTCCCAGGTCCGCAGCTGCACTGGTCGAGGCTTGGCCAGGGCAGCGGCTGGGATTCCTGGGTAGGTCTGGCTGGCCACATCCCCTGGTTCCCAGGTCCCTGTGTGCCTTGGACCCCAGTGGCAGCAGTGCTGCTGCTGGGGTGCAGGGCTAGCCCACCCTGCAGGCCGGGTCACCGCATGCCTCGGACCCCGCCAACACCACTGCCACTGCCACTGCCCGTGCTGCACCCGCCACCCTCCCCCACCCGCGCTGCTATCTGCCACAGCCCACGACTCACCCACCGCTGCTCTCTCTGTGGCTGCCAGCCTCCATCTTGGCTGGATTAATTTGTATACAGCCACTCTGATAGGCTGGTGGGCGTGGCTTTGGCTGGTGGGCGTGGCTTAGGCATCCCGGAGAAACAGTTAATTTCAATATTACGCTTTTATTAGAGTAGATGAATGGGTTACCCATGAGATCAAGAAAGAAATAAAAAACTTCCTGAAACAAATGAAAATTAACACACAACAGCTCAAATCTCTGAGACACAGCAAAAGCAGCCTCTCTACCACTCATGTGGACCCTTGAATGATTACTGCCAAACTCCATTGATTGACTATTCTTTTACATTGATAGTTATGTTTTTTCTATAAATTCTTACCATAAACTTTTACTTTTTAGTACTGGGTCTAGAAACATTACTATTTCTGGCCTGAGTAAATTGAAAAGAATTCTAGAATATCCTAACTGACCAATGAAAACATTGAATATGGATGTTGTAGGCTTAAGATAATGATGTTTTTATAAATGTATCTCTTAAATATCCATGTTTAAGTATCACAATGTAAGATTTGATATTTGTTCAAGTGGTATTTATAGAAGTGTGGCAATTATTTTTTTTATAAAGAAAGATAATTGACTTGTATTTAAGTTAAAAAATCTCTGTACCCATACCTATGATAGATGCTGACTCTACATAAAATGCCTGGTACCAGATCTTAATAAGTTTATAGTCTACTGAGAAAAGAAACACGCAAACAAGTTATAACAATATCATGCATTGTTATGATGAAAGTACAAACTATAGTGAGGGCATAGCAGGAAGAGCATAAAATATTCCCAGGGTAATCTGAAATAATATGACAGAGAAAGAAACATTTAAAGTGAAACTTGAGTTGCACACCAGCAGGACCTTACAGGCAACCCTTTCCATAGGAGCCAAGACCTTGAGGTGAGTCTCATGACAGCAGGATTATGCAAGTGACCCCAAAGTGATTTCAGACTGCACAGTGACTAGGAGATCAGCAGGCTCTGGGATCTCACAGGGAGTTTTGCACCAGAGGGACTGTGCATGTTACCTCAGCAACCCTGAGTATCTTCAGCTGACACCCACAGGATCCAATCTGTGGAGAAAGGTGGTACAAATCAGAAAAGAGACAATCAAGGCATGAGATTCAAGGCAGACTCAGTCTCTGGGCTAAGGAGTCCCTGACCATTGGACTACTAGTGGCTTCAACCCCTTGGACTTCAGTCAGGTTGCCCAGGGCCAAAAAGGGACAGTGACTCACACTCACCTGCACTAGAGCAGCTTCAAAAACACTCAAGATAGATACACCAAGGGAACAGACTCAACAACATCCCAGAAAAATTCTGTAAGCCCCAACCTCACTGGCATCAAGTCAGAGGGGACATCCTTTCCAAGAATAGGAGATCAAAAATCAAGTCCCAATTATAATAGAAGAACCCAAATATCACACACAAGGGGCAGCCAGCTCAGGTGAACAAAGATACTGGAATACTGGACCCCTCAAGACACTGTGTACATTAGGCCATCCCACAAAGACTGGGAGACACAATAGGGTTATCTAATATGTAGAACCAAATACAAAGAGACAACAAAAATGGGGAGACAAAGAAACAATCCCCAAATGAGAGAAAAAAAGAATACTCCAGAAAAAGAACTAAATGAAGTGGAGGTAAACAACATATCAGACATAGACTTCAAAGCAATGGTTATAAAGATGCTCAAGGAACTTATTGCAAATTATAACAGCATGAAAAAGAAATAGAGGCCATGAACAAGAATCAGACAGAAATGAAAAATTATATATCTGACATTAAGAACACACTAGAAGGCATTAAAAGTAGATTGGATGGAGAGGACAGAATTAGCAATTCAGAAGACAAGGTAGAAATAAATACCCAATTAGAGCAGCAAATGGGAAAAACAATTTAAAAGCAGGAATAGCTTAAGGGTGCAAAAATGGCTCTGGGACAAAAATGGAGCACAAAAGCACCCAGAAGGGGAAGACGGTGAGCAAGGAACAGAGAACCTGTCTAAAGAAATAAAGGCAGAAAACTTCCCCAACTTGGTGAAGGAAAATGTTGCACAAGTTCAGAAAGCACAGAGAGTCCAATCAAGAGGAACCCAAAGAGACCCAAACCTAGACACATCATAATCAAAATGGCAAATGTTAAAGACAAAGAAAGAATCTTAAAGGCAGCAAGAGAAAGAAAAATATCTACAAAGGAATTTTCATTAAAATGTCAACTGTCTTCTCAAAATAGAAACATTTAAGGCCAGAAGAGAGTGGCATGAAGTACTCAAAGTAATGAAAGGCAAGGGCCTAAATCCAAGAATACTGTATTCAGTAAGGGTTTCATTTAAAATAAAAGGTGAATAAAGAGCATTTCAGAGAAAAAAAAGGCTAAAATAGTACATTAAACCAGCAATGCAAGAAATGTTAAATGGACTGCTTTAAAAAGATGAAGAAAAGGAAAGAGAAAGAATTATAGGCATACACAAAAATAAAAATGGCAATAAATAAATACCTATCAATAATTACCTTAAATGTAAATGAAACTGGATATATTTGCTATCTACAAGAGATCCACCTCAGAACAAAAGATACACAGACTGAGAGTGAAGGGCTGGAATATATATTCCATGAAAATGGAAAGGTGAAAAAGCTGGGGTAGCAATATTCATATCAGACAAAATAGACTTCAAAACAAAGGCCATGAAAAGAGACAAAGAAGGCTATTTAACAATACTCAAGGGTATGATTCAACATGAAAAAGGAGGAAGCACCAGTAATGGAACTAAATAAAATGGAGGCATGCAATATATCAGAAAAATAATTCAGAGTAAGGGTCATACAATTCATAAACCAGATGGATGAGAGTGTCAACAACTTATGTAAGAATCAGGAGGAAATAAAAAATGATAAAGCTACAATAAAAAACAAAATGGAAGGTGTCAAGAGTAGACTAGAAGAATCAGGGAAGAACTTAGTGAGTTAGAAGATAGGGCAGAGAAACACACCCAATCTGAACAGCTGTTGGAGAAAAAAAACATAGAAAGCAGGAGAGCCTAAGGGAGATTTGAGTCAACATGAAACTAAGTAACATTCACATAATAGGAGTGTCAGAAGGACAAGAAGTGGAACAAGGACTAGAAAACCTATTTGAAGAAAGAATGACAGAAAACTTCCCTGATTTGGGGAAGAAAAAAGTCACATAAGCATAGAAAGTCCAAATAAGATGAATCCCAAAGACCCACAACAAGACATGTTGTAATTACAATGGCAAATTTTAGCAACAAAGAGAGAATCTTAAAGGCTGCAAGAGAGAAACAGAGAGTTACCTACAGAGAATCTCACATTAGATTAACAAATTATTTCTCAACAGAAACACATCAGGCCAGAAGGAATGGAATGAAGTATACAAAATGATACAAAGCAAGAAACTGAATACAAAAATACTCTGCCCAGCAAGGCTAGCATTCAAAATTGAAGGGGAAATCAGGAGCTTCACAGATAAAAAAGGACTAAGAAAGTTTATTGCTACTTAGCCAGCAATGAAAGAAATGCTAAAGGGACTGTTGTAAAAAGAAGACATAGAAAGGGAAGAAGGGCCACAGGCATAAAAAATAAAAATGGCTACAAACAAGTACCTATCAATAATAACCTTAAACATAAATGGACTAATTGCTGCAATCAAAAAACATAGAGTGGACAGGACCTCTGCATTAGGGTCTGGGACCCGGAGAAACAAGATGGCGGCATAGGGTAGACACCGTATATGCAGCTGTGAACAACTATTTCAGAAAAACCACGAAAAGAACACACGGACACCACTCGCAACCACAGGACGGCTGGCTGAGTGAAAATCCTACAACTAGAGAAGAGTCTGAGACTCAGAGGAGTGGCGGAAGCAAAGTACAGAGGTACGGAGGTGCGCGCACGGGCTCGGGGAAGGGCTGGTACCGGAGGTCGCGGTTCTCTTCCAAACGGAGAGAGCCACAAGCTCCCAGCGGCTCTGAACTCCAGTTCCAGGCGAGTTTCTGAGGTCCCACTGACACCCAGAGAAGGGGGACTGACTGGCACCGGGTGGAAACCCAAAGCGGGTTTCTCTCAGTGTTGCTTGCAGCAATTACCGTGGGACACAGAGACCTGGTGTCTCTCAGCGCAGGGCTGAGAAGCGCCATAGCTATTTGCTCCGCCCTGCCCAGCGAACTCCCCGAGGCCCCGCCCCTCCCAAGTGCGTCAGAGGCTTCTGCAGCAACACCTCCTTAAAGTTACAGGAGCCAGCCTCACCCAGTGGCCAGAGAGGGACTAACCTAAACAAAACAGATCCACAAGGAACACACTCGGGGCAGATGCAGTGAGCATAAAAGCTCCACTGAAACAACTCTAGCCCCATAAGGGTGTCTCCAGCACAGAAGTTCTCCCACTGTAAACACAGCTGACTCTCGTAACCAAGTGGCTTAGAGGTTAATCCCTCGCAGTGATTGCCTAAATCAGAAAGGGAAGCAGCCAAAATGAGGAGACGAAACAGGTCACAAATGACAGAGATGGAGGAAAGAAAACGACAGGATATAGAGTTCAAAACCACGGTTATTAGGTTTTTCAAGAAAATGCTAGAGACTGCCGATAAA
>PVJC01035145.1:0-18427 GCA_004026665.1 Murina feae
GACCAGCACTCACACTCAGACCAGCACTCATGTCACTCCATCCATGGAGGCTTGAGCAGCTCATAAAAGAAGAACTTTTCTGCATAGGCACCGGCACAGCTACCACCACTCCCAACGGTGCTGAAAATAACCACGTGTTTTCTGTTTTATTCAGAAAAGAGGAAATGTGCAGTTTATTTTGTAACATTTGCTGTTTTTGAGAACCAGAATCTTCCCCACGTCTATAATTAAATTGTCTTTGGAGGTGTTCTTGGGAGAGAAGACAATGCTGTTTTCACCATGGTCCCTGCTTTCCTAATCCACACCTTCAGCAAAGGATGGGAGGGAAGGTCCGGGCCGGGAGCAGGAAGCCTGTTCCCCGCACTGGACCCAGCGGCGGCTCCAGGAGGTCACGGCTCAGGAGGAAGGCCAGCTCCCGTGGAGCCGGGAATTCTCTGCCCAGGCCAGGTCTCCCAGGCAGGGGAGGCGAGTTGTCCAGCAGCCACACCCTGGCTGTGAGAGGCCGGACTCTGTGGTCTGGAGACGTGAGCAGGGGACCGCAGTGGGGCTCAGCACCCACAGCCTCCGGAGGGAGGGAAGGCACCTGTGGGCGGTGCCTTGAATGCTTGTCTGCTCCCCGGTGGGAGCACCAGAGAGGCCCGGTGTGGGGAGGGTCTCCATTGTTATTAAGGGTCCCCCTGAGAGGACCAGGGCTAGTGGTGTTCCTTGCTGTTCCCTGCCTTTTCTTCTCACTGAAATAGTAGAAAGTTTAAAAAAATAAAAAGAACAAACAAACTAAAAAGAGACACAAATTGCCACAGGACACAGGAAGCCGGGAACACTGGTGAGTCATCGTGAGACCACGGGCATTTCCGTCAGGAAGAAGCAGGAGGACCGTGGGCGGGCGGGACCGCCCAGAGGATCCCTGCCCGTCCAGGTGACCTCGGGCAGGGCTGCCGGACAGTGGCCACCATGCTAGGCACCCCCTCAGGACCATGGCTGTGGCTCTAGCGATCCAGCCCGGACTTGCAGCAAAGCCGGGACATGCGGATGTGAGCAAAGTCGCCTGGGATGGAGGGCCAGCGGCAGGGAGGGGAATAAGGGGTAGAAGCATGTGCATAAGACATGCATTTCCTGTAGAAAGTCATCAGGGATTGGAGAACCTGGTGGGCACAATCCCAGGAGGAACAGCCGAGGAGTAAATGTACTGGAAGGGCAGGGGCGGCGCCGAGGGTACAGACAGTCTGTGGGGAGAGAGACACTCCTCCCCCGAGCGCACAGGCTGAACAGACGGGTGAATTCTGGGCTTTGCACACGAGTCAGCAGACTTACAGCTGGAGCTTTCCAACCTGCTGATGTGACTCAAAAGCGCATCTGGAAGAATAAGCGAACACGAAAACCACAGGCATCTTAGGAGAAGAGCAAGGGCAGAGGTTTCTTGTCAGGTGGTAAGCACGGCAGGAGCTACAGCTCCAGGGAAGCATGGCACCTGCAGGAAACACCTAGAAGAGTGGTCGGCAGGTAGGAAACACCCCAGTGTCAGCTGGCTGCAGGACTGGCCTCTGCTCGGGGGGCAGACGCAGGCACCGGGCATATGCAGGGCCCCTGATGGACTCGGGCCACTCGGTGCAGGGCTCTGACACCCCCGGGGCCCACGGAGACCGAACGCTCGCCTTCCTGGTGACCACCTGTCTCATGACCGAGGCCTCGGTCTCTCGAGCTTCTTGTTGAGCTAATTGAGGGTTCCTCTCAGGGTCATGGCCACCAGCTCTGACAGGTGGACAGTCCTGCCTATGACACAGACTGCCCTGCCCTGAGTTCTGCCCGCGGAGAGGGTTCTGAATGCAAGTAAGTCCTCTGTACAAACTGATCTCTGCCCAGCCATCCTGTCCATGTCATTGAGAGGTGGGCATTAAGATGCTCATTTTTAAGGACTTGCCATTTTTCACCATTTTGGTCACAGCTGTTGAGTTGCTTCATCGGTGGGCAGACCCCTCCCTCCCTCTGGCCTGTGCAATAACCACAGACGATGGCGGCTCCCCGCATCCAGCAGGAACTGAGTGCTCAACTTAATGGGGGTCCCCACAACGTCCTGTCATTCGCTGCATTCAAATGCCAGGTTGAATCCCAAGAGGGAGGCTGGGTGAGTGCCCCCCCTAGTGAGCACGCAGCCACCCACCTCCTCTGAGTGTGGAGAGGGCTCCCTGAGGGAGGGGGTCCCGCTGAGCCAGCCTCCAAGCTCTGGGCTCAGACATTCCTTCTCTCTGCCTCACTCCCTTTGGGGCTTTGGACGGAACCCCATCCCACACTGAACTTGTTCTGGGGACTCACATCTCCCAGGTTATGGGGGCCCGTTTGTCCTCCAAGGACAGTTTTGAATCCGACTGCCCTTTTCTCCTGTGGGGTCTCCTTCCTCCAGAACAGAGACGTGGGGAATGGTTTAACGCAGGATGAGAGCAGGACCCTTACTTTGAGAACACACGGAGAGCTGCCGCTAGACCAAGGGATGAGACGCAAGCGTTGTCCTTAGAAACTCTAAGTCAGTGGTTCTCAACCTTCCTAATGCCGCGACTCTTAGATGCAGTTCCTCACGTTGTGGTGATCCCCAACCATACAATTATTTTCGTTGCTGCTGTTATGAATTGTAATGCAAATATCTGATATGCAGGATGGTCTTAGGCGACCCTTGTGAAAGGGTCTTTTGACTGCCAAAGGGGCCGAGATCCACAGGTTGAGAACCACTGGTCTAAAGAGTGCAGATGAGCCACTTGTCATGTGGCAGCAGAGTTCTGACATACTCTCAAAATGCTCTATGAAACGAGAGACAGACCCATCAATTGGAGTATTTACAAAAAAAAAGAACGTTAATAAAAATCACCTAAAAGAAAGTGAAGTTAAAAATGAGAAGATACTCACTAAGGACGTACTAACAGAGGGTGAACATCAGGAATGTGTAAGAAATGTCTATAAATCCTGGCTGCGTGGGTAGAGCATCAGCCCGTGGACTGAAAGGTCCCGGGTTTGATTCCAGTCAAAGGCACAGGTCCCCGTTGTGGGCTTGACCCCAGTAGGGGGTGTGCAGGAGGCAGTCGGTCAATGATTCTCATCACTGATGTTTCCATCTCTCTCCCTCTCCCTTCCTTTCTGAAACCAATAAAATTATATTTTAAAAAAATTTCTATACATCAATAAGAATGGGAAAAGGTCCAATAGGAACGGGGCGGGAGATGCAAAGAGGTATTTCACACAAGGAGAAACGGACACGCACCGACGGGTATGACCGGCGTCGGGGCTGCGGCGAGACCGCGCTGAAATGCAAGGCTCCAGCCCTTCCTCAGCCCCAACCCCTGGCGGGGGCTCTGGACATGCCCACCCAGTGCTAGCCTGAGGCGGGTGCTCAGGGCCCAGAGACCCGGCACCTCCTCCTTGGGGGCTCCTTCCTGTGTCCCCGACTACCCTTCTCAGGAAACGGTCCAGCCAGCGCGGGCAAGTGGGTGAGTCAGGCTGTGGGTCTGAGTTGTGGGCACTGTACTCCCCAGCGGTGAGGGTGGGGAGGAGGAAGTGGCTCTGAGTCAGCCGCGCGGGGGGGCTCCTTTTCCAGGACCGTGACCTCCCCATGGCCCCGACAGAAAGCCAGACAGAGAAGGGTGTGGGCTGTGGCTCCTTCTCTCTCTCTCTCTCTCTCTCTCTCCCTCCCTTCCTCCCTCCCTCCCCTGCACGAGTCCCAGAGCCAAGGCTGGAGCTCCCTGGAGCATCTGGCCTGCCCTCCCTGCCCCCCAGGTCCCTCTGCCCCAGAAAAGCCAGAGTCAGGCTCCTGCTGAGGGTCTCTCGGCCATGGGGAGGGGTCCACCCGCTAATCTTCAAGAATGGGGCTCTGAGCGCAGTGACATGGGGGCTGGGGGTTCTGCATGAACCCGGTGAAGCGTCTTCAGTGGAGACAGGCCCAGAGCAGCCTCCTGCCGTCTGGTCAGCGGTTGCTCCACAAACAGCAGCCCATGCTCTGAGCTCAGGGACTTCACTTTCTGAGTAGTTGAGGGAAATGGTGGCATGTGCATTTTTTTATCTTCCATGACGTCAAATGCTAGCCAATCCCCAAGGTTTTTTTGAGTCTAATTATTCTGCCTGGGCTGATGTGGAGAACCAGCGAACACAGGGACTGCCCCCTCCCGTGGCTTTGAGGGTCAGCGGACAGGGTGGTGGTGAGCTTGGCACGGCCTGGCTGTTCTCTGTGTCATCCTCCTTGTTTGCCTGAAGAAAGCGGTGGAGAGGCCCTGGGCCAGGCTGGGGCCATCACCCCCTGACCTGAGGAGTCAAGGGCAGGTGGAGGGCCATGCTGGCTGAGCTGCTGGGCCTCGGTGCCACAGCTCTGTGCTTATGATTCCTGTCGCTGATGAGCTGACCAGCCAGAGGTCCAACCTGAGGCTGCTGAGTCAGGAGGAGCCACCCAACCACCCCATGGGACAAGCCTTACGCAGGGACACTTGTTGAGTGGCAAGCCTCAGGCTGAGGGCCAAGCCTTAGGACAAGGCAGCGCGGCCCGCAGGACCCAGAGAGGCTGTGGGAGCTCAGGGCATCGGGGACCCGCCCCACCCCTCTGGCCCACTCCCAGCCATGGGCACAGGGCCCTGCTCAGACCCCCCACCGACCCCAGTGCAGACCTTAGAGGTCAAGAGCCACCAGCTTCTCCAGGGACAAGGCCACACAGCAGAGAGAGAGCAAGATAGAAATATTGGGGAAGTAGCTGGTGATGGCTTCATTGGTTTGTTGGTGGATGTGTTTTGGATGCGGTGCAAGCTCCAGGGAAGAGGCAGGACACCTGCCGAGACTCCAGGCCGAGTCCCCGCCACCCACCAGCCAAGCCACCCACTGCCCTTCCCGCCTTCCACCAGGTAGCTGGTGCCTCGGGGCATGAGCATGTCAGCAGGGACGGAGGGACAGAGGAATAGCTTCCTGGGTTTGGTAGAAACAGCCCGGCCCTCAGTAGAATAAAATCAGAGATGGGTTAGGGAGAAAGTGCTCAGTGAGAGCCGGGACTCACCTGCCTGCCCTGTGTGGTCTGTGCCAGGGCTCTTGGCTGGGTCAGAGGCTGCAGGTGGGATGGACATGTGTGATCACCCAGACACAGCCAGGTTCCCCTGACCGGCTGAGCCCACAGGACCCCCTGCTCCCCGCCCCCCCCCCCCGACACACTGCAGGATGGGCCCTGACTGTTCAGGCAGGCAGAAGTGGGGGACCCTCTGCCTTTGTACGTGGGGGTGCTGAACACAACCAGCTCTTGAGGTGAAATGGGCAAAGGGCTGCTCAGGACCAGAACTGGGCAGAGGGGGTCGGGGGGGGGGGGGTCGAGACAGATGCCACAGATCCCTTAACAGGTGTGTTAGAAGCACAGGTCTCTCCATCCTCTCTAAGGGCTGGCCTGCCCCTGGCCTTTGGTATGTGGGTTGATGGGGACAATCAGGGTTACACCGTCAGGATGGCAGAACCACCTGTCCCCAGGGAGCTGAGCCATTTTCCCTACGACGGTCACTCCCAGGGCTGACAGGTGCCACTGCCAAGCTTGAGGTCTCCAGTCCAGGCTTGGGTCAGATGAGTCTCCCACTGGCTGTGGATGGTGGGCAGTGCTTCCCCCTGATGCCCATGTCCAACTGATCTCCCCTGTCATGGCTCCTGGTGACATGTTCCCACTGACAAAAGGTGTGGGTAGCCCGGAAGCAGGAGCCCAGGGGGTTCAGGGCTCCTCCATAGATTCCAGGCTTTTCTTGGCCAGGTTTTCTCCTGACCCCCCATGCACTTCAGGTCCATTGAGGGAAGGGGAAGTAGCCAGTGTGAGCCTTCCCACTTCCATGGGAAACCAAGGCTAAGTGGGTGCGTGCCCTTCCCTTTCCCAGTGTCTCCGACAGACTCCAGCCTCTGGATCCCTCTGTGAGCACCTGGGAGGCCGTCCAATTCAGGCCACGCCTGCCCAGCTCATCTGGCTGAGGAGGGAGAGGCTGGGGACCCAGAGTCCCTGCTGCCCTGTTGCTCCCGCAAAGCAGATGCACCTGCCGGGCCTGCAGGGGGCACCTGGGCTGCTGCCAGGGACACAGGTGGCAAAGGGGCACCTCTCTGCAGGGGATGGGCAGCTAAGAGCCAGCTCCCGTGTCCTCAGTCACAGAACTTTTGTAGAAGCGTAACAACAAGCATAACAATAAAAAAACACTAGTTTCTTGGGGATCACAGCTGTGTGAAGCTGAGAGCAGGGCACCCTCGGGGCCTCGGCCACACATGGTTCAGGGTGGCCAGCCCGCCGCCAGCCTGAGCTTCCTGCTGTCCATGTGCAGGGTCCAGGCTCCCAGTCTGGCTCAAGGTCAGACCTGCATGTCATCAGGTTTCTATGGCGTGGGGCGGGGGGCGTGGGGCGGGGGGCGGGATTTAAACTTCCCCTGCGCAGCCCCTCGGACACTCTGAGGTAATAGAACATCAGCCTTGACAGCAGCGGGACCCTGCCCACTGCACCCCCTGGCCTTGTCAGCAGGTCTGTTTGCCCCTGAGCAGTGCCCAGCCCCTGCTGACTCCATGGGTGCTCCATGGGCAACCAGGGACACAGGGCAATGGTGGAAAAACAGGTTAATAAGCTTCTGCTGGGAGCAGGTAGGTTGCCTGGGCAGAGCCAGGGGCCTTCCTGGGAGCAGGCATGGCAGTGCTAGGATGTACCCCGTGGTAGATGCCTCCCCAGCCCCCTGTCCCCGCCCCCCCCAGAAGGTTCCACCAGAGGCACGAACTGGCCCTGGCTATGCCCAGTGCACACAGAGGGCAGAGGACAGGTCCCCAGGTTTGTCTCCATGTGGGAGGGTGTGTCTGAGAGCAGGAGTGTGGCATGTTTCCGTGTGAGGGACTGTGTGTGACTGGGCTGCAGGAAACCACAGAACTGGTCCGGGCTTTCTCATTCCAAGATGACCATCAGCCCTCGCTTCCCCTTCTGTGCTGCGGGAGGGGATGATGGGTGGGGCGCAAAGCTCAGGACAGGTGTCACCCCGGCAAACCAGCAGTCTCCTCAGCCCCCTGCACTTCCTCCGGGCAGCTGTCCAGTACCCAAGACCACCCAGAAGCCTCGTCTCTGGACAGCACCCCCCAGGGCAGTTGCAGCCACACCCATACCCACTGCCAGCAGCCAGCTCTGTGCTTTCCGGCCTCACCCCCAGCCCCCAGCCCCCAGCCCCCTCTCACCCTCGTGGTGTATGCTCCTTGGAGCCTGGCCTCACCCCCAGCCCCCAGCCCCCTCTCACCCTCGTGGTTTATGCTCCTTGGAGCCTGGCCTCACGCGGGTCCTGTCCTTACGCTGCTTCTCCTTTGCTGGCATATTCTCTTTCTCCTGTCACGCGTTGCTGTACCCTCATGCCATATTAAGCCCTGAGCGATTTCAGTTACTCCTAATCCCAGACAAGTTTTAAAACAGTGACAGGAGTAACATCCCACTTCCCAGCCCAGGGGGAATAGGCGGGGCTCTGGGGGTTCCGAAGGCACTTACCGTTTGCAAACTTGTAAGCAAATCCCAGGGTGAAGGGAATTGCCGATGTACTTCAGCTTGCGATGGGCCCACTTCCCTTAGGAAGGGCCAAATGAGCTCTGCTCGTCCCGGCCCCTCTTGCTGAGATTAAACCTGTAAATCAGCTGTTGCCTTTATTGATCAAGACCAAAATTACAGATAGAAGGTACCCTGGTGGGAGACACGCTCTCCTCGAAGCAGAGATGAAGGCCGTGTGTGGGGGGGTGGGGGGGGGGCTCCTCCTCCTGTTCCCATGGAAACCTCACTTCTCTCCAGGTCCCCTGGTGCCCTGACTGGAGGTGCAGGCGGCAGGCGGGGGTCCTGCCGGGCTTGCCCCTCGCGGCGTTCACTGTCCACCGTGGCGGGTGCTTGTCTCTGCGACTGCCTGGCATCTTGCCCAGGCTTCCCACGCCCGTCTCCTCCTGGCTCGGCTCTGTCTGGCACAGACCCGTGGTGTGAGTGCCCGGACGGAGGAGGTCTGAAACGAGAGGAAAGGTCCAGGAGCCCAAACCTTTCCTGCAGCCTGTCCGGGTGGGGCGGTCACTCGACCCTGGAGCTCTGGTGGGAGAGGGACCCGCGCTCTTGAGGGCTGTGAGCACTCAGCGCCGCTCTCGCTCAGGGGCCAGCAGGTTGTGGAGACCTGTCTGTGCCGATGCCCAGCGAGGAACCACAGCAAGGCCTCCTGGGCAGCCGGTCGTGGATGGAAACTGAGGACATGAGATAAAGGTGTGGTGGGAAGGACATGCGGACGGGCGACATCCCCACGGGGATGGTGCTGGCAGGTCCCCGATCCAGCACATCCAGTTCCCCGTCCTGCTGGCCCCTGACCGGGGACACCCACCCAGCAGGACCCCTGCACCTTCTCAGGAGGGAGGAAGGACTCCGGGAGCTCGCTGCCTGCATGCATGCCTCCTCGGGGCATCCTGGGAAATCACAGCTGCTTTCCATCACTCTTGTGCTCTACAGGAAGAAAGGGTTCGTTGCCCTTTCTCAGACAGAGACTGCTGCTTTGGCGGCTAACACTTGGACAGAGGTGGGGCCGGTGGCATGCAGCCTGTCCAGACATCTTCACTAACGTGGGGTCACCTCTGAGGGCCCATGACCAGGGTGCTGGGATGTGGGGAGACGGTGGTGTCCCTGCCTCGGCTTCTCCTGATTTTTGTCTTTTCTTCTGCGATAGTTCTTTCCTGATGCCATCTTGGATGACGTCTCTCTTCATTTACATGGTAGTTCCCTCGGGGCACAACCCCAGCGTCCTCACTTGGACACTAACTCCAACATCTTCATCATGCTCGGTGATTATTGGGTTCTCTCATGGTGGGCCCCGCAAGCCTGGGGTGCACCCCGTCCCTGGAGTCCACGGCAGAGCGGGTTCTGCCTGGGGAGTCCCGGGCTCACTCCGTGCTCCTGGTCTGCTCAAGGGGGCGACAGCACCCCTTCATGAGGCTGGGGGCAGGTGATAGTATATTAATGGATAGAACGCGTATGAAGCAAATAGCACTTAGTGCTCAAGAAATTATGCAAAATAAATGTCAATGGGATGTCTTAAAGTCAGACTGTGGGCAGGGTACCCACCACTAATGCAGCCTGCGGCTCAGTGGGAGGCAGGGAGGTCGAGGAAGTGCAGGGCAAGCTGGTTCCCAGAATCCCCTTCCTGCCCTGCAGGCTGTCAGCCAGGCAGTGCCCCTGGGGCCAGGCAGCCTCCGGGGAGGGCCCACAGCATCTCGGGAGGAAGTGCAAAGGAGCAGAGGAGCCACTTAGGCAAAGCAGTCGGAAAGGGTGTTTTCCCCTTTGGCAGGCTGGGTGAGCAAAGGAAGAGCTTGCGGTGTTGTCACCACCGTCAAGGTTATTACCGCTTTTAAGTTACCCCGTGTTTTCCTCTAGTGCTGTTTATCTTTTTTTAAAATATATTTTATTGATTTTTTACAGAGAGGGAGAGGGATAGAGAGTTAGAAACATCGATGAGAGAGAAACATGGATTAGCTGCCTCCTGCACACTCCCTACTGGGGATGTGCCCGCAACCAAGGTACATGCCCTTGACCGGAATCAAACCCGGGACCCTGGAGTCCGCAGGCTGACGTCCTATCTACTGAGCCACACCGGTCAGGGCAATCTTATTTAAAAAACAAAACAAAACAGAAAACGACAATGGCTTTTTTGTTGCCGCTACGTAAATTACAGAGAAAGAGAACAAACGGAAAGCCACCTGGAGGGTGGAGACGCCCACGTTCTGTGTTTTACTCCCGCAGGCACCTCTGATGCACATTTCCTTTCTTCTGCTTCCTCTGAGTTTAAGTTACTGTTCTGGGTTCTTAAAGTGAATGCAAAACCTGTGAATTTTTAGATTTCCCCCCTAATACGCGGATTTATCACTACATTTTTATTATCTTTCAGTTCAAATTATTTCCAGCTCCAATTGTGATTTTCTGGTATTTTAGGGGTTATTTTGAAGTGTATGTCATCCCTTTTAAATGCAAGGACTCGCTGGTTAAGTTTGACTACTTATGTCTAGATTAACTGCAATGAGAGCAAGAATTCCACTCCTTTTAATTTTGTTGAAATGTTTTGGAATTTTAAAGATTGTTCCAAGTGTGCTTCTCTGCTGCCATCTTGTGTGAACCTTGGGAATAACACCTCAGTGCTGCTCATGGGACATTTTATTATATCCTTACTGCAAAACACAGGGCGGGGCAACAGTAGGTTTCCAGTTGTTTGTATGGAAATAATGCAATAATTAATAATGCAACAGTCAACTGCAGGGCACGGGCTGGGTGGCAGGGATGAGTCTACCTTCTGCAGTAACAGGAATTGGCCAGCAGAAGGCGACAGCCTCTGCCACGTCCCAAGGCAGGCAGCTGGGCTGGGCAGAAACCACACCTGGTTACCCTTCAGCAAGGGTCAGTGGGAAGTTGAACAGTCGATTTGGGGTCAGGTGGGCATCAGCTGCCCTGGGAGGCCTGTGCCGCCTGCCACTCTGCAGACGGTTCCCCTCTGGTGGCTGCACTGGGCAGGCCGAACTCTCCAGGAGCTGGACATCAGCACAGGTGCTCACGGCGTTTGGGGGCAGGGGGGAAGACCTGGGGGAGGAGGGCGCGGAGTGCCCACCTGGTGTCTGCACCCTTCGGTCCTCCCAGGCTGGCTTGAGGACCCTGGGGTGGCAGGCAAGACCTGGGGGAGTAGTGACAGGCTGGGCCCGGGGCTCAGCAGGTCCCTAAAGCTTTAGGGGAGTGATGAGGGTGCTGGGTGCTGAATGGGGGCTCCAGGGGTTGAGAGAGGCTGCCACAGAGGTGGGGTGGCATCAGGGAGGTAGACCAGGCGATACGGGAGCAGAGCCACGTCTCACAGAGCGAATGCAGAAAGTCAGCTGGTTTGCGGACCCCCAACCAATTTCTTTTCAAGGTAAAACAAAATCTGCCAGGGAGGCCGGCAGCAGAAGCCAGACACAGGGAAAATAACAGCACTTTGCAATTTGAGCCACAGACGGGGAATGGAGGCAGGGCGTTCTCCACCCAAGGCCCTCGCCCCAATGCAGTGCCACTCCCCCCAATGCAGTGCCACTCCCCCAAGGTGACCAGCTGGGAGGGACCACAGGACAGAGAGAGCAGCCGCCCAGAGGCGCTGGTGCAAGGACAGGACCCCTGTCGACTGGGGGTGGAGGGGGTGGGGTCAGGGAAGAGTGAAGCCCATCAGAGCGAATGGCCACAGGGCGAGGGGCTGCTTACCCAGAGGGCACAGGTAAAGCAGAGGTCACAGGTTCTGGTTTGGTTTTAGAGTCGGGTTTGGGTTTTAGGGTTAGGGATTTAGGGTTAGGGGTTAGGGTTAGGGCACAGGTGAGGGTGAGGGTTAGGGTTAGGATTAGGGTTAGTATTAGCTGAAGTGGAGAAAGTGGCTTAGGGTGCAGGTGAGGGTGAATGGAGAGGTAGGAGGTGAGAATGGGAGTGAGGTGAAGGTGAGGATTTAGGCATTAGGGTTTAGAGATTAGGGTTAGGGTTAGGATTAGGATTAGAGGGTTTGAGTTTGGGTGGGGGTCAGGGTCAGAAGTGGAAAAGGTGAATTTGCTTTGCAAAAGATGAACTTGCTTTGCAAAAGGCAAATTTGAAGGGAAAAAGTGGAATTTGAAATGAAAAACATAAATTAGCTCTTGAAAAGTCAAATTTGCTGTGCAAAATGTGTATTTGCTTTGCAAAAGATGAATTTGAAGTGAAAACGGTGAATTTGCTTTGAAAAGATGAATTTGCTTTGCAGAAGATGAACTTGCTTTGCCAGAGTTGAGTTTGCTTTGCAAAAGATGAATTTGCTTTGCAAAAGGTGAATTTGAAGGGGAAAAGTGGAATTTGAAGTGGAAAACATAAATTTGCTCTTCAAAAGTCAAATTTGCTGTGCAAAATGTATACTTGCTTTGCAAAAGATGAATCTGAAGTAAAAAGGTGAGTTTGCTTTGAAAAGGTGAATTTGCTTTGCCAAAGGTGAACTTGCTTTTCAAAAGTTGAATTTGCTTGGCAAAAGATAAATCTGAAGTGGAGAAGTTGAATTTGAAGTGGAAAAGGTGATATGCTTTGCAAAAGATGGATTTCAGATCCGCCACATTCGAGAAGGTGACTGGGAGAAACCTGTGTGAAAGGCGACTCTGGAAGAGGTTGGACCTGAGGTGGTTTGTTCTCACCTGTTGGATTTCGGGGGCTACTGGACTGGCTCATCCCCGAACCACCACTTTATGTCAGTGCTGGTCGGTGCCTCTGACTGAGGGCCTGCTGCTCTTACTACTCATTCTGCCCACGTTGCATCCTTCACAGGGGGGTGGGTCTATGTCCCCCTGGTTCCTTGCATGTAGATGCTACATGGGAAATGATCTTCATTTGTCTGAAAAATGATGGGTGAGTTTGCTATTAGAATAAATTCTAGGCTGGGAAGAGGAATCTGAAATCAAGGTTAAATGAATTCCCTTTCACTAGAGAAGTAAAAGGGTATAAGAATTTTTTCTCCCAAGTGGTAAGTGCTAGGTCTTATAATCATGCATTCTGTGTTTATGTTTGTAATATGTAACAGAGATGTGATAGGAGAAGAGCCTTCACTGGATTCATGGGAAGTAAGGGAGGTCTGTTCTTCCCATTACTGCAGACTTCTGTCATTCACATTACCAACAGAAACAGAAATACAAACATTGATAATAACGGTAACAATTATAATCACGGTGCACCTCATTTATGAACGTCCAATAAGATGGAACTAATATCCTCCAAGGTGAGGATTAACAACAGACAAACAAAAAACAAGAAGGAAGTCTCAGTGAGGCTGTGTGGAGGCTGGCATGGTAACTGGTCAATCAATGTGTCAATCCATGTGTCACTACTTTAGCCAATCAAGCAGAGACAGGGCTGAATCACTTATGAGTGTTTATTCCAGTACCGCCAGCAGCATGGGAGAGCAGCAGGCCATCCACAAAAATCTGCTCTTCAGCCCCCATCAACCAGCTGCTTATGTAAGGGAGGATAAGAATCACATGGGGAAGGAGGGATCACAGGCATGGGGAAGGAGGCTATGCTGGCTGGGGTGGGGCTCCACTGTTTGGGCAACAAGGTGGTTAATCTTACCATGATAATAGGCAGGTCTTGAATGAGAACGAACAGCATTTCAAGGTCAAATCCAAGGTTGACTTCCAGGTCCTGGGGCATACAACCTCCAGCCAAGTTAGAATGTCCCTTCTCTAACCAGAACAAGACAACCATGGTTAGTAGAGCATGATTACTATTTCCCATAATCATAGCTAGTCCCCAGTATTTTATTTTTCCCCCCTAACAGCATCAGCTCTGGGGAGCCGGCAAACAGCAGAGGGACTTGAACCTCAAGACAGGGAACGAGTTTAGTGGGCCACCCCTGCTTCCCTGAGTCTCTCCCACCCTGGCACCCCAGGCATCAGAAAGAGAGCGCTAGGAAGTTTAGCTCTGGCCCAGCCCATGTTTACTTGGGAAGGTCATTTAAGGTCTTCGTAACATCTGTGAAATCTGGTTGATTATGCCTAGCCTTTCCATGTTCTAGGACTGTTATGAATCAAATGGGATAATGCACATGAACTTTAGTAGGGATAAAGGGCTCTTGGCATAAATATCAGGTAACGTAACCTGTGTTAATGTGTTAACCTAAAAAACATTCAAACCCCGTAAAGAATTTCTGTGAATGTATTTGAGCCAAACTGTCCGGGAAGCAGTACCTCAACGGATTAGGATAATGCTGCCGAGAATGGCAGTTTTCTCATCTATTTTTATATATTGCAATCAAAGGAGGGGACGTAGGCAGGTTACATGAAATCCATTGGCAATAGATTAGGGAGGCGGGAGAAAGCAAAGCTGAGGAAACCTCTGGGATTGGATAAAAAGTAAAATGATCGACACATACTTAGGTGGGTTCAGAGTACCTAACAGTCAACAGTTAACATGATAACAATGACAATGAGGAAATTTATGGTCTCCTGTCCTGGCACCCAGGGCATTTGGTTGTGCCCCAGGGATAGGGGTGGTGGTGTGGGAAGGGAAGTTACATTTCATAGGCCTGTTATCTTAGATGCAAAAAGACAATATAGGCTCAATTAAGGTAAAAACTGACTTCCTCAGGGAAAATACCGGCCTAGGACATGCCTCCCCACCGTAACTGCTTTCAGTTACCGTTTTAATTTCAGACCATCCTCTGTGGTGACTTTAGGTCTTTAAGTTTGCAAGCCTGCCATGCAGGCCTTCCCTGAGCTCGTCAGGTTAGCACGTGGCCTTTTTTTCCATCCACAAATGTAAGAAACATTCAAACCCATAAAGAGTTTTTGTGGGTTTATTTGAGCCAAACTGGCAACAGATGCCCGGAAGCAGAATCTCTATGTACTGGGATAATGCTCGGAGGAGAATGGCGGTTTGTCACCAGCTAGTGACAGGCGGCCCAGACTCATTGATTTTCCTGAATCAGTGTGGAACACTGAACCGCTCTGGCTGGGCTCAAAGTATTTTTTAAAAAATTCATAAATCTAGTGGGGGATATCTAATCAAGTCAATCAAACTCTGCATTATTCTCGACATGACACAAGTAAAAGGAGCACATATCTATCATTTTACTTTTACGCAATCCCAGAGGTTTCCCCTCTTTGCTTTCTCCCATCTCCCCAATCTATAACCAACGGATTTCATGTAACTCACTTATATCTACTTCTTTGTTGGTAATTTATAGAACTTGGTGAAGAACCACCCTTCTCCATCAATTCATTGATATTCTGCTTCCTGCCAATTGTTGACAACAGCAACTGGGACCTGAGATGACAAGCTGGGCCAGGACACAGAGTCCTCAGTCCACACGTCAGGAGAGCAACGAGGTGGAATAAGGTGCAGTGCGTCCATGCAAGCAGAGGGCCGCCTGATTGTGAGACCAAACATGAGGTGAGCTGGGGCGGGGCAGCAGGTACAGCCAGCCTGTGAGGACCAGTGTTGCAGAAAGACCAAAAAAACTAAGCGACGCTCTTTGAAAGAGTGGAGAAAACATGGTTTTAATCACGCGAGGTCTCTGGGAAATGTTCCAAATCAGAGCAAAATAACACGCGGGAGCCCTTCCTCATATATGCTTCCCAAGTTAATCTTATTGCAAATGTGTTCCCTCCCTCCAGGCCCTGGAGGAATCGAAACTCTCAACCTCCCTTTCCCCAGGTGTTCCAAGGATTCCACCCAGCTTCACAATCCACCCTTTCCCCAGGTGTTCCAAGGTTACCGTGTCAGCTAACAATCCACCCCTCCCTCAGGGCAGCGCTCCTGGCTTGTTTTGCTAATCCAGTTTTGGTGAAGGAGGCAATGCCTCGGCTGAAGGTCATTTCCCCCAGAACATCAGGGCTACCTTTGAATTAGCCCTTTTTGCCTTCTCACCAGAAGTGTGTGCCTGGACTGTGTCTGGGGTACAAGTCTCAGGGGCCAATTTAAGTGAGGAATTCCTGTGGGGTCGCCTTTCCGTGAGCCCATCCCCTAGACTGGACATGGGACTTAGCAGTGTACAGTTCTGGTCCCAGTTTACATGAGCATTGCGAGGACCAACCTCACAGGCTCTCAGGAGCAGGGCCGGGTCTTAAGCTTAGGTCTTTCAACAATGACTGTGTTAGCTATAAAAATGATAAACTTATTAGTGATAAAAAGCCCCCAAGGGGGTTTGTTCCGTGTCCAAAAGAACATACCTATTACGTGCAGACCCGGGCTCAGATCCATTTCAGAGAATTTCCTCGATCAGAACTGCTGCAACGACACAGGAGGACGTGCAAACGAGAAAAGGAGTGAATTTGGTCTAAAACGTTTGTAATAATTTCCCCCTCTGACTGTCAGAGACCTGTTAACATAAAAACAAACAAACACGGAAACCTGTAAAGAATTTTGGCGAGTTTACTTGAGCCAGACTGTCATCACGGGGCCGGGAAGCAGAACCTCAACGCATTGAGACGACGCTCCAGAGAATGGCGGGTTACGTCTGTATTTATACACCAGCTGTACCCGGCCACGCGTGGCTGTGGCTCAGTCTGGTTAAATGGAAAAGAAAAGAGAAAGCGCACGTTTCTGATATGTTTAATTGCACAGTGCGTGTGGGTACACGCGGGCTGACTTTGTAGTTTGCTGCCTCTGCGTATGTTGGTGATCACGGTAGGTAGCAGCACAAAGGCAGGTAAGCGTTCGCTTGCTTAAAGGGTCTCTGCTGCTGTCATGGACGGAAATCCTCCACCTGACAGAGGCTGTTGCTTCAAAGGGGCAGCGAGGATTCTGGAGGAATGGTGTTAGGGTTTGGGGTTCCCCTTTCCTGCTGCATTGCCCGGGAGCGTGAGGGCGGCAGATGCAGAGGGTGAAAGGAGAGAGGTGGCATGGGAGTCAGGGAAAGCAATCTCAGGGAGGGCCGTCTGCAGGGTGGAGCGCACGGGGGAGGGTTTGGGGCATTTCACGGACTCGCTTCTCCGCAGTTCCGCTCACTCACGTTTCCCTGATGCTCCGGAGGAATCCTTCGGTTCCCGGTCCCCTCGAGCTTCCCGTGTGCATTCGCTGCGCTTTCTTTCTCCCCGCACAGAAATCAGCCTGTGCATCTCAGAGGGTCTCTGCTTTGCTGGGCGAAAGCCGAGGCGTTTCCCGCCTGCACGCTTCCTTCCACCGGAACTTCTGAGAGGTGGGAGTTCTGCGTCCCAGCAGCCTGAGGCGTGCCAAAGGCGTAAGTGCTCGTGGCGCTGGGTTATCAGGCATTATGGGCGCTCTCCTTTGCCATCCAGCCACCTAAGTGCACCGCGTGTGGCATTTCCTGATGGGCGAGGCTGGGTTTTGTGTGCATTGTTCTGGCTGCTATTAATTAGTCCTTCATGTTGGCGAAGCCCCCCGCCCCCACCCCCACCATGGGAAAGCAGACCTCGACTCAGGTTAGGTGCTCATTCAAAGTGATGGTGGGGCCGTCCTACATGCAAGACCCTACTCACCCAGGTTCCTCGATGCGGCGGGGAGCCGGCGGCGCTCACGGGGCACTTGGCTGCATCCGAGCACCGGGTCCGAGTCCGCTTCGGTGGAGCTGCTTTGCAATCCTTTCTTCCGCGATCATGGAAAGCCCCGTGTGCGCGAGGGCATGTCAGATGCCCATGTCTCCCGCGCCTCTGCCTGGTCCGCTTTTCGGGCTCGGAAAGGGGGCATGCATTCCAGAGGAGCGCGGCCGCGGCGCGGAGAGAGAGCGGGGAGGTCTCGTCTGCTCTTGCAGGGCTTCCTCCGAGGGAAGCTGCGTCGCAGGCTCTCATTGTCAGTGGTCGCAGGCGTGGGCTGCAGCTCCAGTTTCCCCGCCTGCAGGGGGACTGCATCCCTGCACAAGCTCATCCCTGCACGAGCTCATCCCTGCACGGGCTCATCCCTGCACGGGCGCTGCATCACAATGACAAAGGGTGCGTGTCCCAGCGCGCCTTCTGCCGATCTCAGGGCACCGGAAGAAGGGGCTCTCGGGGCACCACCGGAAGAAGGGGCTCTCGGGGCACCGGAAGAAGGGAAGCCCCGAGTGACACTTTACGGCTCTGTCGTCCCCGCTGCCCAGAGACAACGTCAGGGGGGAGGCTGTTGTCTGGGGTGGGAATTCCCTCACCGGCCCTGAGGAGCCGGAGGGGTCCCCACTGCAGCCCACATGGGGTTGCTTCCGGGTCAGGGGCGCGCACTGCGTCTGCACGGTCCTTGGTGGCGGCTCCGAGACAGGCCCCCAGGGCGTGTGTTTGAGCCTCAGGCGAGCGGCGGCCTGGAACCCACTCTTCAAGTTTTTACTGATTTCAGAGAGAGGAGGGGAGAGGGAGAGAGCTAAGGGTCAGGTGGAACAGTCTATGAAAACAGAGAGAACCGTTGATTGGCTGCCTCGTGCATGGCCCTCCCTGGGGATCGAGCCCGCAACCCGGAGAAGTACCCAGTGCCCAGTACCCTGACCCGGAATCCAACTGTGACCTCCTGGAGCATAGGTCAGTGCTTAACCACTGACCATACTGGCCGGACCTCCACTATTGTTCTTACCTCATTGTGTTGTAATAGCTGTTTTTGCATTTTTTTTCTATTACATTATAAGCTCTGCCATGGACGTAGTTAGGAACTCATTAAATTGTGGGGTTGAATTGTGTCTTCAAAACGCTGTTGAAATAATGGGGAGATTTCAACTAATAAACACAAATAGTAAGAAAATGTCAAAGTTGAGGGAGATGTTAAGTGAAAAAAATGACACCCCCCCCCCCCCAAAGTAAGCGCTAAATGTAACCTGCTTTTTGGGAAAGATTGCATCAGCTTCATGGAATCCCCGGCCCTTTCTCCTCTGCTGTCACATCCGTTTGGAAAACTGCATACGATAGTCCCATTCCGCACAAACTTGAACTCCTTCAGAACGCAAGTTGATTTTCTTCTTTGGAACAAGACACACGTTACTTT
>PVJC01035146.1:0-18446 GCA_004026665.1 Murina feae
GAGCCTCAGATGCGGCTGGGGGCAGGTCCCCAGTGGTGACACACACACACACAAAAGGCGCCTGGCAGACTGGGGCCATCATAGGACATCCACTGAGGGGTCCCAGACTGTGAGAGGGCACAGGCCGGGCTGAGGGACTCCCTCCACCCCGAGTGCACAAATTTTTGTGCACCGGGCCCCTAGTATATATATAATCAGAATAAATTATAATTTAATTATGAGGAATTATATTTTTAATTCACATTTGAGTTAGGGTTTATTAATAAAGGCTAATATAGAATATATTTTTAGATGGCATAGGATATATATATGAATCAATATATAATACTCAACAGCTTCATTGAGATAAATTCTTTTGCATATGGGCTCCATTTATTTAGAAAACCTTGGGCAAATTAAAATCTTGCAAACAATCTTTTTGGGAAAATAGAATATATGTGTCTAATCTCAAAATACAGTTTGTGTATCTTGATTTATGTATGTATGAGTCTGTGTAAAATTTTGTTTATTTCTTCCTTATTTTCTGCCAATAGCTAATAAGTTTGCTTTTGAGTTAATGCAACTTACATAATTTCTTAAATACATATCTATAACTGTTGACTTAACATCCTGATCTTTCTCTTTCATCTCACCCATGGAGTGGATTGATTTTTCAGAGAACATTTACAGAAATTACTTCATGTATTCTTTTAAATGAGTCTAACATAGCAAGAGTATTGGTATTTTCCCTCTTTTGTAGAAGAGGAAAATGAGGCTCATGGAAGTTAAATACTGATAGAATCAAAATTATGGGATATTAGAGCTAGGAGTGACTTTAAGTGCCACATAATGGGGCTCTTACTCATTTATTAATACTGATTAACTTGTGCCTGACCCTATGCTATAAGATATATAGGGCTGATTTTTTTAGCCAACATGCATCAGTATGGTAATACCCACTATTAAAACATTTAAATACATATTCTACTGTCTGTTAAATAGTTGTTGCATCAAGATCCCTAAGTGACCTCCAGCTTCACCCTCTCTTTGGGATCTCCTAGACCTCACCTCAACCCAGCAACTAAAAGGGACCTGCTTCTACTTTATGGCCAATATGTATCTCTTCTGATTAATCAGTGTCCTGGTGTACTAGTTGTTAAATATTTTTAGTGTTACTTCTGGGAGAACAAAATTAAAGCCACCAGAGAGTTGCCATGACATGTCTCAAACTTCCAAGTAATTACTGACAGAGAATGATTATTCATTCAAATAAACTATTAGAATATTGCACCTCTTTCCTTGTCCAGAAACACTTAGAGACACAGCCAAGATTTTAATCCAGGTATTCTGACTATAAATCATTGTTTCCAACACATCAGAGCTTCCTAGCAGTTGTGCTTAGAGTGGATTAAAAATGTGCCAAAATATTGATTCCCCTCCATCCCTGGAATAGTTGGGGTAAGCCTGGGACAGCCAGAAACCTGGAGCCAGTTGCCTCCTGACAAATACCATTTCTAATGCTATGTACTCATATTTTAATCATTGCACTATATCAGAAAGCTTCCAACTCTTATACCATTTCACCAATTATGATTTCTGGGAAAGGAAGATAATTATAAATCTCAAAAGTAAAAGAGAATAGCACTTTTACATCCATTTAGCATTAGAAACCTTTTCCAAATTAAATGTTACACAAAACTCATTGTCTGAAAGCAAAATTGATACAGTAATCTATATACATAAAAGCCTGTGCAACTGAATGATTGGTCGCTATGATGTTCCCTGACCACCAGGGGGCAAACGCTCAATGCAGGAGCTGCCCCCTGGTGGTCAGTGTGCTCCCACAGCCAACCTCCAGTGGTCCCTTCTCCTAGCCGATCCCATTGGCTCTGCTCACCTGCCAGGCCTAGGGACCCCATCTGTGCACAAATTTGTGCACCAAGCCTCTAGTTCTATTATAAATATAACAAGATACACTCAACATGAAAATAAATAATGATAATAATGGTTTGTAACCCATAGACTAAAATGTGAGTATCCACAGATCCATTCTGGTATAAGTAAGTAAACTGAAAATTGAAAGTATGATGAAGAATAGGATATTTACAAATCTCAAAGTACCACATTACAAAGTATTAATTAAAAAGGTAAAATGAGTACTTTTACCTTCAAAGAACCTGGCATACATTACCTTAATCAGATGATCAAAGTTAATATCCTAGTTATGGGACATCTATCCTGTGATATTCCTGGCAAAGATGCATCACCAGAATTTAGTTATAAGGAAATGTAAGACAAAATTTGAGGGACCTTCTACAAAATAACTGGTGTGTATCTTCAAAATTGTCATGGTCAGGAAAGCCAGAGACTGAAGAACTATTCAGATTGAAGGAAAGTAAAGAGACATGACAACTAAGGGCAGCATGTGATTTTTAAACTGCACCCTTTTGTTCTAAAGGACATTTTTGGGACAGTTGTTGCAACTTAAATGGGATCTAAGTATTAGCTGATAGTAATATATCAATGTGAAATTTCTGATTTTTTTGCTGTAATTTTTTTATTTTTTTTGCTGTAATTTTTCAATTATAGTTTATATTCAGTATTATTTTATATTAATTTCAGGTGTACGCATAGTAGTTAGATAATCATATACTTTACAAAGTGGTCCTCCTGATATTTCCAGTACCCACCTGGCACTGTACATAGTTATTACAATATTATTGACTATAATCCCTATGCTGTACTTTACATCCTCATGACTATTTTGTGACTACCAATTTGTACTTCTTAATTTATCCACTTTTCCCCCCAGTTCTCCAGTTCACCTCCCCTCTGGCAACCGCCAGTCTGATTTCGATATCTATGAGTTTGTTTCCATTTTATTTGTTTATTTTGTTACTTAGATTCCACATATAAACGAAATCATATGGTATTTGTCTTTCTCTGACTTATTAGCATAATACCCTCTAGATCTCTCTATGCTGTCGCAAATGGGAAGCTTTTTCATTTCCTTGTATATATGTACCACCATTTTATCCACGTGTCTATTGATGGGCCTGAGGTTGATTCCATATCTTGGCTATTGTAAATAATGCTGCACTGAACATACCAGTACATATGTTTTTTTGAATTCATGTTTTGGGTTTCTTCCGATATATGCCCAGAAGTTTAATTACTGGTCCATAAGGCAGTTCCATTTTTAATTTTTTGAGGACCCTCCATACTGTATTCTATACTGGCTGTACCAGTTTGCATTCCCACAAATAGTGCATGAGGATTCCCTTTTCTCCACATCTTCACTAATCCTTGTTTATTGATGGTAGCTATTCTGACAGATGTGAGGTGACATTTCATTGTGGTTTTAATTTGCATTTTTTTAATGATTAGTGTCAATCATCTTTTTATGATTAGTGTCAATCATCTTTTCATATGTCTTATTGGCCATCTGTATGTCCTCTTTGGAGAAGTGTCTATTCAGGTTCTTCGTCCATTTTTAAATTGGATTGTTTGGTTTTTTTATTGGTGAGTTGTAGGAGTTCTTTATAAATTTTGGATATTAACCCCTTATTGGATGTATCATTGGCAAATATCTTTTCCCATTCAGTAAGTTGTCTTTTTGTCTTATTGATGGTTTCCTTTGCTGTGCAAAAGGTTTTTTTGTTTGATGTAGTCCCATTTGTTTATTTTTCCTTTGTTTCTCTTGCCCAATGAGATATATCAGAAAAAACATGACTCCGAGAAATATTAGAGATTTAACTTCCTGTTTTCTTCTAGGAATTTTATGATTTTGAGCCTGACATTTAATTCTTTTTAAAAAATATGTTTTTATTGATTTCAGAGAGGAAGAGAGAGGGAGAGATAGAGATAGAATCATTGATCAACTGCTTCCTGTATGACCCACCATGGGGATTGAACCCACAACCCGGGCATGTGCCCTAACTAGGCATCAAACCTCGAACTCCTTGACTCAACCACTGAGCCAAGTGGCCAGGCTGACATTTAATTCTTTAACCCATTTTGAGTTTATTTTTATATATGATGTAAGAAGGCTGTCTAGTTTCTTTCTTTTTTTTTTTCTTCATGTTAGATTTTCTCAGCACCTTTTATTGAATGGACTGTCTTTACCCCATTGTATGTTCTTGCATTCTTTACCACATGTTAATTGACCATATAGAGATGAGTTTATTTCTGGGCTCTCTATTCTGTTCCATTGATCTATGTGTATGTTTTTAGGCCAGTACCATGCTATTTTGATTATTATAGCCTTTTAGTAGATTTTGATATCATATTGTGATACCTCGACTTTGTTCTTCTTTCTCAAGATTGCTAAGGCTATTTGGGGTCTTTGGTTTTATATATACATTTTTGGATTATTCCAGTTCTGTGAAAATCACCATTGGCATTTTGATAGGAATTGTACTGAATCTTTAGATTGCTTTGGTTACTATGAACATTTTAATGGTATTAATTCTTTCTATCCAAAAGCACTGTATATACCCCCATTTATTTCTGTCTTTTCCAATTTCTTCAGGGTTTTAAAATTTTCCGAGTATACATCTTTACCTCCTCGGTTAAAGTTAGTCCTAGGTATTTTATTTTTTGTATGCAATTGTAAGTGGGATTGTTTTCATGTATTTCCTTTCTGATAGTTCATTATTGGTATATAAAAATGCAAGCAATTTTTGGATATTTATATTGTATCATACTACTTTGCTGAATTTATTAGTTCCACTATTTTTTTGGTGGAATCTTTAGGGTCTCTACAGTATCATGTCATCTGCAAATAATGACATTTTACTTCTTTTCCAATTTGGATGTCTTTTATTTTTTCTTCTCATGTGATTGCTTGGCTAAGACTTCCAGTACTATATTGAATATGAGTGGTGAAAGTGTTTCAAATAATACCACCTTTAAATTAATTAACTCACAGTCACATCTTTGCTTTCTGTGTTACAGGAACTATACAGTAGTGGCAGTGACTGCAATATACTTGCTTGGGTACCATCCTTAAATGAACCAGTCCCTGATGATGATGAGGTAAATATTATTTGTACAAATTTGTACAGTGACTTCTAAATTATAAAGAAAAGTTTATTAATTTACTGTATGTGGGAGAAACTTTTAAAGCATTTCTTTCTATTTTCTGATTTTAAAAATAATTTGTCTAAGACACTTAGAAATTTCAGAAAAATATTAAAAAAGGAACACATTTCTAAAAGTTGAATTAATTACTACTTACATTTTTATTTACTACTTTTTCCTGTGCATATGTGTCTTTTTTAACATACTTAATACCATGCTTGGACATAAACTTGGTATCCTACTTTTCTCACTTAATATTGTACAATAAGCCTTTTTCATGTCATTAATACCATAACTATTGTTTTAATAGTATAGCGTTCTGTCATTTATATATCACAATTTACTTATAAATATTAACTCATAGACATTTCTTTTGATCATTATTAACAAGTCAAGTAAATATCTGTTCATAAGTTATTTATATTTCTGATTATTTCTTTGGATAGAATACGTGACATTTCTAAGGCTCTTTTTTCACACTCAAATTTTACCAGTTTACATAGCAAGCAGTCTGTTAGTTCCTATCTTAGAGCATAAATTGGTACAAATATGACAGCGTGAATGAATTCCAAGTCTTAAGTAGTAGACTGTATTTTTTTACTTTTTGTTGTTGTTGTTAATCCTCACCTGAGGATATTTTTTCCATTGATTTTTTGAGTGAAAGGGAGGGAGAAGAAGAGGAAGAAGAGGAGAGTGAGGAAGAGAAAGAGGCAGAGAGACTTCAATGTGTCTCTTTCATATTGACTGGTTGCTTCCTGCACCTTGCAGTGACCTCAGGTGCCAGGGATTAAAACTGCAACCGAGGTTTGTGCCCTTAACCAAGAATTGAATCTGAGACCCTTTCAACACTCTAACCACTGAGCAACCAGCAATTTATGTCAAGCTATCTGTAGGTGATATCTTTCCTACCAAAGATATTATTTTACCAAGCACTATTAATCCCTTATTGCCTGTGAATTATTTTATTTTGGCCCTAATCTAAATGAAAGAAAAAAAAGACAATGACAAATCTTCAAGTGCCCGGCCAAATGCTGGATGAATACCTCCAGATTTCATCACATGTCTAATTGGTTTATTATGGCCCTGATTAGTTTTAGTGCACAACAGCTTTAAGTGCCTGAATATTCTTCTGTTGAAAGCTTAATGTGGTAATTTGATTTAGCCATTTATTTTGCATTATTATTTAGTTACTGTGTCCTGCTGTTTGGGAATCACTATATACATTAAACCAAGTTAAAACAGTATAGGTCCAGTTAGGAAGTATAACAATTATTTACCAAATGAAAATAAAAGTTAATCTATGATGTATGTTTGGAAAAAGGACATTAGAAGAAAGCTAAAATGCTTAATTTATAAAGATAACATGTTATTATGATTATTTCCTTATTATGTAGTCATAATTTGAACTCCTCATCTAGAAAATTTTTGTATATGAGAAATTAACCTGAACAAGGAGAAAATCAAATAGAAATACACAAGTTAGCTTTTTTTTTAGAGCTATAAATCCTTTCAAAATATACTGTTTTACTTTAAGATAGTAATCATTCTCATCTAATCTAATAAAAGAGTAATTTGGAAACTAACCATCACTCCAAGACACCTAAGCCACTCCCACCAGCCAAGCCACACCCACCAGCCAATCAGAGTGGCTGTATGCAAATTAACCCAGCCAAGATGGAGGCCAGCAACCATGGAGCCAGAGCAAACAGGAGGCTTCCGTTGCAACTGCCTGCCCTAGGCAGGCTGGGCCTCTGCTCAAGGCAACATAGTTTCAATTGTAGAAGCCATAGAGCTGAAGCAAACAGGAGGCCAGTGATGGAGGAAACTGCCTGCTTAGGCCAGCTGGGCCTCTGCTCAAAGCAACATAGTTTCAATTATAGAAAATAAATAAACCCCAGAAACCTGATTCCAGCCAGCCTTTGCTGGGACATTGGGTCAATGGGGAGCTGTGGGCAGCCTGAAAATGGTCCTCAAACCCTCACCCAGGCTGGCCAGGTACCCCAGTAGGGACCCAAACCCTGAAGGGACTGTGGGCAGCCTGAAAATGGCCCTCAGCCCCTCACCCAGGCTGGCCACACCCCCATGGGGTAAGGGTCCCCAGGGGGGCTTGGCCAGCCGGCAAACAGCCATCAGCTTCTCACCCAGGCTGGCCAGGCATGCCAGCAGGTGGATATCCCCCAAGGGGTCCCAGACAAGAGGGCACAGGATGGGCTGAGGGACCCCCCCCTGAGTGCACAAGTTTTTGTGCACCGGGCCCCTAGTATTAATATAAAATGGTATGTGCTAAGGTTACTTTCACAAAACTTTACTTTGAAAGATTTCTGTGAATGTAGGTAGAATATGAATGTAATCATTTTACAAATGCCCAGTGGAGAAGTCTGTCTATACAAGACTCAGTTCCTGACATGTATATTTACTGTTTAACTCAGATTTAAATGTTTTTCATCTCAATTATAAAATAAATAACTCCTGCAGTTTCCCAAAGAGGCAGCTACACATACACATACCCAATTAGTCTTTAGTTTCAGGTAAATCAAGTAATAACAAAACCGGTAGGTAACTGGATTTTAATCGCAATTTTGCCATTTATTAGTGGTCTGGAACAAGTTTATATCTCCAAGTTTATATCATCAAAGCAAAATTGTATTTAGGATCCCTTTCAGATTCACCCTTAGGTGAGATTTACTTTCCATCAACCAAGATATAATCTATTATAGGTGTTTCTTCTGAAATCCTAGATAGAGGAGGAATTTAGTTCTGCATTAGAACCTTGATGGATATTGGGTAATAGGAACAAATTTTATGATCTTGAAGTATAAGTCCTGTTATTTAATTGACAGGCTGTTTTATTATATCAGTTAATCTGCTTTCTTTTTACCCCCTCTTCCTAAAATAGTTGTGATCAAAGCAAGCCTATATAACTCTTAGTCAATTTTTCCTTTTTGAGATCTATAGGTTAGCTACATTACAGTCTACATCTGACCTCTCACCAAAAATCTTACTTCATTTTGAGTCACAGAATAAAGAACTCTTTTATTTATTAGTAGGGGCCCATTGCACAAAATTCGTGCCCTGGGTGTGGGTGGGGGGATTTCTCAGCCCAGCCTGCCCCCTCTCACATATTAGGAGCCCTCAGGGGGTGTCTTACTGACAGCTGAGGCCCGCTCCTTGCTTTGATGGGGAACGGGTCTAAGCCGCAGTCTAGCCTCCCTTTGTGGGAGGCAACCAGGCTAATCAAGGGAAGCCACCAGCCTCAACTGGCTGCTACAGCCACTGCCAGTCACCACAGCCATCAAGGTGTTTTCATCAACACGGACTTCAGTCCCTTCACCATGAAAAAATAACAACTTCCTTTAGGCATTTTCAAGATGTGTCTTTCATAGGATGTGACATTTCTTTGTTTCTTTTTTTTTTTTATCCTCACCTGAGGATATGTTTCCATTAACTTTTTTAGAGAATGTGGAAGAGAAGGGAAAAACAGAGAGAAACATTAAAGTGAGAAGAACACTTTGATTGGTTGCCTCCTGCATATGCGCTGACCTGGGCCACAGCCAGGGAGGAGCTTGCAACCTAGGTACATGCCCTTGGTCAGAATTGAACCCAGACCCTGCAGTCAGCAGGCTGAGGCATTATGGCACTGAGCCAAACCGGCTAGGGAAGGATATGACATTTCTTAGCCCTCCAGCAGCGGACCTTTATTTTTTTTCTGGTGGGAAAACCCTAGATCGCCTTTTTGGATTCTTATTACCCAAGTTACTAAGAATATTACCAGTGGCATACAGGAAGCTTAGCCAATGAGCGTTAAGAAAAGGTGTTTCCTCTATAGTTCAGTCCGATCACTGGCTCCACTTCTGCCCCTCCAATCCCAGCTCCACCCCTGCCCAGGCCTGTAACCTCTGGCTGAGGATGCAGGCCTGGGCAGGGGACCCCAAGACCCCTGAAATCACCGGCTCCGACCCTGCCCAGGGCTTCAGCCTCTGCCTGAGGCTATAGGCCTGGGCAGAAGACCCCCAAGCCCCTCCAATTGCTGGCTTCACAGAGCCCAGGGTTCTGTGATCACCGGCTCTGATCCTGCCCCCTGCCATTGCCGGCTCTGCCTTGTCCCACTGGCAGCCTCTGGCCAAGGCTACAGGCCTGGGCAGGAGACCCCCAGACCCCTGCTTTGCAGGCTCCACTGATGCCCAGACCTGATGCCTCTGCCCAGGCCTGAGGCCTCTGACTCAGGCCTTATGCCTGGGTAGGGCACCCTCATACCCCTCCGATCACCGGCTCTGCCCATGCCCATGCCTGAGGCCTCTAGCGAAGGCCTCTAGCATGGACAGGGGGCCCCCAGCCCCCTCTGATGGCCTGTTCTGCCCCTCAGGCCCCCCGCCTCCCCCACCACCTGCCAGGCTAACAGGCCTGACCACTTCAGTGGCAGGGCTGAGCAAGACTAGGCACCGCCATCTTGTGGCTATGGGGGTGGCCATCTTTGTGATGCAGTGATGCCTAATTTGCATATTATTCTTTTATTAGATAGGATTTGTGCAAGTGTATAATTACTTGCTGACACAAACAACCCTATATTCTACTTACGGAGACTTTACAGTAATGATCATAAAGAAATTTAGGATTTATCACGATGTATGTGTAGTAGATGTTTGTTTCTGTTCTTCTTTCCCAGCTTTTGGACCTGGATTAGATCCATTCTAAACTCATGCTTTCCTATCTCCATGACATTTGCAATTATCTGTCAATAGAACAGGCAGCCTGGTAAGGTAGAAATGTTCAAGCCTAGAAAGGATGTCCACTAGGAGGAGATGTAGAGAAAACTGTTTGTAGTTACGCTTAATCAGTGGGTCCCAAGCAATAATATGTGTACCATATCCATACATATTTTTACTGCAGCTTTTAACTATAACTATGATGTTTTATTTGTGATTTTTAGCAATAAAATATATTTCCTATAATACAGTATAAGAAGTAATGTGACTACTATAATGTTACTATAAACAGTAACATTTATATATAACTACATTTCAACTTTCACTTAATTATTTTTGTTTCTTTGCTCAAAAATAATATACAGTAAAATATAATTTTACTTCTCTGTTGAGTCTCCAAATGAAATTTAAATGTTTAATAGGTTACATAATGGTCTTCCATAGTGAAATTTGGAGGAAGACCTTTATATGGTTTATCCACCTAGTGATGTTTTTGGTAGATGTGTAAGACAGAATTAAAGACTTCCAAAGATAGAGTAGGGACGAGGAATCACCTTGCCCTTAAGGACAATGCATCTTTGAATAAACTCTCATTAGATAACTTAGTAGGTAAGTTATAAACCCAGTAAACATTTGGATGAAAGAATAAATGAGTACAGTTCAGTACCTTACTCTTGCAAACACATGGACTGCTGCTAGAAATAAGTGAATAGTTAGCTAGAATTTGGTAACAGTTTGGTCTCTGGGCATTTGGGGTACAATGGAAATGTGTTTGTACAACTAAGTGATGATAGTCAACATTAGGTTTAGTAATAGTGATAATAGCCAACATTAGGTTAGTAATAGACTCTGAGCTATAGGACAGCTGTAAAGAATACCTAAATTTATATATTGTTTTATAACCATCCTTGCTGATACTTTGGGTATTTATTGGAATGTCTACTTTTTCTACCATTATCATTGTTTTAACTATAAAATTATGTCATCCTGGTCATCAAAAAGGAAATGAACATTCTCAGACATACAGTAGAGATTATCCTTATAAAATATTACTGTATGTTGTAAAAAGCAATACATGTAAGATAATTGGAGTAGTCGTGGTGATAATTTGGGGTCTTGTAGCAAATGTAAAAGCTGTAGAATAAGAAGTAAACCTGGCTCATAATGCCCAGACACTCAAAAAAAATGAGACCATCTTAAAGCCCTTTAGTCATTTGCCAGAGAATGAGAAGGTAACCATTTAAAATGTTTCCTGAAAAGGTGAGTTGATTTAAAATACCACAAATAATTAAAATTCCTCCAGTTGCTAATTATCTTTATTAGGTATGACTCTAAAGTTATAAGAATACTGTGATGTTTTATTGTTTTAAATAAACATCGCCCAAATACATGTTATCTTTCCAAGAAAACTCACAGGGAAACCTAGTGCTAATGACAAACATGTTGCCATTTCTGACACATTTTTGTACTGCTTCTGAACCCCTTTACCAACCATAAAAAATAAATAAATGAACCTCACAACTTAATAACCCAAATTACTTTTTGAACCAAAAATGGTATTAATCAGGTTGATGAATACCTTATTCTTTTGGATATTTGCTTATTTATAAAAGTCAGGTCCATCCAAACAATAAAAAGTTGTCTAGTCAGACTGTAAACCTGACTTCAATCTTAGCTATATGGATGGTAATTTGTTACTTTCTCCAGGTAATTCCGAAGAGTTGCAGAAATACATTAAGCAATAGCATCATGGTGTGTGCATGTGTGTGCAGGCATACGTGCATGCATGAATGCCCATGAACACCCTCTCATGAGCCCACATGTATGTATGTGTTGTGAGGTAACTGCTTTGAGAGAAACATAGATAATTTGGATAAAATCTGGCATGTCTATTTAAAATGAAATTACATTATCTTATGTAGTATGTAGGGTGTTTCTTACATTACCTTTGCTTTATAACTAACAATTATATCGTTTCTTTCAAAATATGTAATTGGTTTTTATCTGATATATTTCATAACTATATTGTGAACCTAAAATCATGAGATAGATTAATCAAATCTTTCTTTTCCCTCCCTTTTTAGACCTCAACCAGATCACATTTAAATCCAGCATTTGAAGATGCTTGGAGCAGCAGTGATGAGGAAGGATAAATGTCAATCCTAAGTACCTTTGTGTCTCTATTAATGAAAATTTTTAAATAGGATTGTTATAGGTTTGTTGTGTTTTTTTTTTTTTTGTAACTGTTCAGTGATAGCTAAATTATCTCTGAATTTGGATGATTTTTCTCCTCATGTTTTAAAATGTGATTAGTATTGCCTTAGCTGGTATAGCTCAGTGGATAGAGCGTCAGCTCTTGGACTAAAGAATCCTGGGTTTAATTCCAGTCAGGTGCATGTACCTTGGTTGCAGGCTTGATCCTCATCCCTGGTCTGGGTGTGGGCAGGAGGTCACCAATCGATATCTCTCTCACATTGATGTTTCTCTCTCTGTGTCTCTGTTCCTACTTTCCACTCTCTCTAAAATTACATGGAAAAATATCCTCATGTGAGGATTAACAACAACCAAAAAATGTGATTAGTATTTGCATGAAATCCTGAAACAGACTTCTATATAGTATATTTAATCAAAACATATCTCTTGATCCCAATTGCTGTGACCTAGTAGCCCCTGTTGCTATAGTATATGGAGATAAGTCATGGTACCCCATGTGGGATCTTTTTTTAAAAATATATTTTATTGATTTTTTTACAAAGAGGAAGGGAGAGGGACAGAGAGTCAGAAACATTGATCAGCTGCCCTCCTGCACACCCCCTACTGGGGATGTGCCTGCAACCAAGGTACATGCCCTTGACTGGAATCGAACCTGGGACTTTTCAGTCCACAGGCCGATGCTCTATTCACTGAGCCAAACCGGTCAGGGCCATGTGGGATCGTGAGCGGACTGTGTGATGCTGTCTCTGAGGATGAGCAAATGGTGGTTAACAGCACTGACTTTCTACTGGTTACAACATCAGTCTTCATTTTCACTTTCAAGGACAATTTTACTGAGGATGACTATATCAAAAATAATAGTTGAAAAGTTAGCATGAAAATGTTTTATTCTTTCTTATTCATGTATTTGGTTTCTGTAGTGATTTCATTCAGTTGACTGTTATCTAGCTTTATGTTAAATGTTTTTGGATTCCGTTCTTCCCACAATCCAAAAAGTGCACCACAGGAATTTTTTTATATTGGAGAAAATTCCATGTTGCCTTTATTTTATCACAGCAGTTGGCAGCTTGTACTCATACTAAAACTTCCTTTCTCTGAATCTTGTTAAGATGTGACCAAGTTCTACTTCATTCATCAAGACAGAAAATTTCCTGACAGGGAACCAGGCTTAAATGTGAAATGTCGTAAAATTTCTAGTTTGCTGTCTACTCTTTTTTGTGTCAACCCATAAGTTATTATCATAAAGCTAATCTTATATTTCCTTTCTTCCTGGTTCTTATCAGCAAGAAACGTGTAAAAGAAGTTTTTATGAGCTTGAATATCAAGTATACAGTTGTTGAGTTTTTAAGTGTGTAAGTGCTAGACCTCATATCAGACCTTTCTGGACAGATGTTTTATATACAGTTACTTTATTGTTGATTTTCTTAAGCTAGTGCCATTTTATTCTCACTTCTTTACTCTACTTTCTACTTGGTGAGGATAGGATGCTTATAACTTTTGAGAATGCTATTGAAATGGGAATTTTTTTTTTTTTTTTACTTTTAAGGAAAATAAATCTTCCTTCAAACCGCAAATAACTGTATTGCTTCCTTTTTAAAAACAAACAAACACATAAATTAACCCATTTATTATAGGCTAGCAATATTTCAAATTGCGCAGCTTCTACTGGTCTTTCCATTCCTTCAGTCTTCTGATGGCAGACTTCACTGTGCTGGCAGAAACGGTGTTGTAGGTCAAGGCACCACCGGCTATTGTTCTCATGCCAGATCCCCATAGCTCACCTCTTCATCCTAGTTTTGCACAGAAGGAGCAAGTGTACTTGGCATGCTGGCTGATTTCATTTTCTCCACCATTTTCCTGAGGGAGGCACCATAACGGGTCCCATGTTTATCAATGACTCTGACCTTTTTGGTGCATTTAGCAGTGTCTCTGCAAACTAGGTCAGAACCCAAGAGAGTGTATTGCTTCTTTCTAGTTATATAAATACAGTCCATTCTCCACATTTCTGGGTTTCACATCAGTAGATTCAGCCAACTGTGAATCAAAAATATTCCCCAAAAAAGAAAGTTGCATTGTTACTTATTAGACCTATGATGGTTGTGTCTGTACTGAACACATACAGTTTTTTCTTGTCATTACTCCCTAATAATATGTTATAACAACCATTTACATTGTATTCGGTATTAGAAATAATCTAAAAATGATTTAAAGTAATGGGAAGATGTGTGTACTATACCATTTTACATAAGGGACCTGAGCATCCTTAGATTTTGGTTTTCATGGGGGGTCCTGAAACCAATTCCCTGCAAATACCAAGGAATTGGCTGTATACATGTTCATTGTAAAAAAATCATGCAACATAAAAAATTTACCAAAAAAATGTGGTGATCATGCAGAATTATACTGAGATAACCACCACTGACATTTTAATGGCATTCTTCCAAGCATCTCTTTGTTGCACATAATGGGATGTTCAACATGCTGTCATTATCATGGAAACCCCTCTCCCCCCTCCCCTCCCTTCTTCTGCCACATGTTCATGGGCTCTCCTAAGAGCTGCTGCTTGTCTGTATGCAAAGGGTCTCATGCACAAATAGCGCTGATGCCACCATTGCTTTCCTAGTTCCTCTAAGGTTGATTGGGACACCTGAGGGAAGGGGGCACAGCTCAAGCAAAGGCCACCACTTGGCACCACCAAAAGCTTACCAGGTAAACATCCAAAAGGAAAAAGTTTAGCTGCCTAGAAACACAGGCCATTGTAAAATACTTTGTTAAAAAAAAAAAAAAAAAAAGGTGAGGAGAAACCAAGATGGAGGCATAGGTAAACACCGGAATTGCTGCTGGGCACAACCATTTCAAAATCACAACGAAAAGAAAAAACGTACACCACCCAGACCCACAGGAAGGCTGGCTGAGTGGAAATTCTACAACTAGAAAGAGACTGAGAAGCAGAGGAGGTGCGGAAATAAAGTGCAGAGATATAGAGGCGCGCGTGAAAGGGCTCTCGAAAAGGGCTGGGAGCATTTCATACCGGAGGGAAGCACAAGCTCCCAATGGCTCTGAACTCCAGTTCCAAGTGAGTTTCTGGGGACTCAGAATCATATGTTGGGGGGTGGGGGAGCTGGACTGTTTGGCACCGTCTAGCACCAGGAGGAACTCCAGAGCAACTTGAGACCCAGTGCCTCTTAGGGCAGGGCTGAGAATTGGCCATAGCTGGTTGCTCCACCCTGTAGATTCCCTGAAACCCCACCCCACCCAAGCTGCGTGCAGAGGCTTTTACATATAAAAGGCTCGGAAACCTCAGGCAGAAGCTAAAATAGCACCTCCTTGGAGTTCCAAAAGACTGTGTACCCAATGATCAGAGCGGGACCACCCAGTCTACAACTCCTCAGACTCACAAGGGACATACTCAGGGCAGACTCAGTGGGCACCAAAGCCCCACTGAAGCAAGTCTTGCCCCATAAGGGTGTCTCCAGCATACAAGTTCTCCCACCATAGACACAACTGATTAAAGCCACTCTGCAGGGAAGCAGCCAAAATGCAGAGACAAAGAAACAGGTCACAAATGACAGAAATGGAGGAAAGCAAATGACTGGATATAGAGTTCAAAACCACGGTTATAAGGCTTTTCAAGAATATTCTAGAGACTGCCGATAAATTTAGTGAGACCCCCGAGTATATGAAAAAGGACCAGCTAGAAATTAAGCATACACTGACTGAAATAAAGAATAATATACAGAGACCCAAGAGCAGACTAAAGGATCACAAGAATCAAGCCAAAGATGTGAAATATGAAGAAACAAAATCCACCCAGTCCGAAAAGAAAAAAGAACCCAAAAATATGAAGATAGTGTAAGGAGTCTCTGGGACAACTTCAAGCTTACCAACATCAGAATTATAGGGGTGCCAGAAGAAGAGAGAGAGCAAGATATTGAAAACCTATTTGAAGAAATAATGACAGAAAACTTAACCCACCTGGTGAAAGAAATGGACTTGCAATTCCAGGAAGCGCAGAGAATCCCAAACTAAAGGAATCTAAGGAGGACCACACCAAGACACATCATAATTAAAATGCCAAGGGCAAAAGACAAGGACAGAATCTTAAAAGCTGCAAGAGAAAAGCAGTCAGTTACCTACAAGGGAGCACCCATACAACTGTCAGTTGACTTCTCAACAGAAATTTTGCAGGCCAGAAGGGAGTGGCAAGAAATATTCAAAATGATGAATAGCAAGAACCTACAACCAAGATTACTTTACCCAGCAAAGCTATCATTCAGAATTGAAGGTCAGACAAAGAGCTTCACAGACAAGAAAAAGCTAAAGGAGTTCATCACCACCCAACCAGTATTATATGAAATGCTGAAAGGTATCCTTTGAGAAGTGGAAGAAGAAGAAAAAGTAAAGATAAAAATTGTGAACAACAAATACATATCTTTCAACAAGTGAATCTAAAAATCAAGTGAATAAAAAAAATCTGATCAACAGAATAAACTGGTGAATAGAATAGAATCAAGGGCATAGAAAGGGAGTGGACTGACAATTCACAGGGGGAAAGGAGTGTTGGGGGTTGTGAGAAGAGACTGGACAAAAATCGTACACCTATGGATGAGGATGCGGGGGGATAAGGACAGAGGGTGGGGTGGGAACTGGGAGGAGAGGAGCTATGGGGGGAAAAAAGAGAAACAACTGTAATAATATGAACAAGAAAGATTATAAAAAATAATAAAAAAGTGGGATGCCCTGGCCTATCCCTGTGCCTGGAGTGTCAGTTGGTTGGAGTGTCGTCCCACGTATCCAGAGGTCACTGGTTTGATTCTAGGTCAAGGGCTTATATTTAGTTGTGGACTTGATCCCCAGTTGGGGCATGTGCAGGAAACAACCAACCAATGTTTCTCTCTCTTCCTCTCTCTTAAAAAAAAAAAAAAAGGGTATGAGGAAGAGATGATTATTCTGTAGATAGGGGTCATGTCTTCCCAGTGAGAGGTTGCCTAGAGGCACCTAGCTCCTTCAGCCTCTCCCCTTTCCCTCTTAGCAGCTAGAGAAAGAAAGTAAAGATGTGCTGCACTTTTAGAAGCAAAAAGCCCGAAAAAGGAAGAAAACAAAGGAAAAAAGATGGCTACTTTTGATGACTATAAGCCCAAAGGGAAAAACAGGAACTTTAAATCTTGGGCAATAAGCAAATGCCAGTTGAGCAAACATAGTTCTAATCCTAGATTACTTACTGATTTAAAAACAAACAAAATCAGACCCCTAGCTACAAGGGGAGGAAATAAAAGGCAATTAAGTAATAAATACACATAAAATAACAAAGTTTTATAATTTGATCCAATTAGAAGCCCAAAATGTTTATACTAAACTAGAGGCCTGATGCATGAAATTCGTGCAAGAGTAGGCCTTACTTCCCTCGGCTGCTGGCACTGGCCTCCCTCTGGCACCCAGGACCCGGGCTTCCCTCACAGCCCTGGCTTTGTCCAGAAGGACGTTGGTCTAATTATCATAATATGCTTTTATTATTATAGATTAACATACAAAATAATTTATATAACAAAAAGATAAAAAGGACCCTTATGATGGATCACTATGATGTTGATATCCATTGTGGCCCTCATACCCGGTATCCAATATTATTAAAATTACTGATTCTGTTCAATCAACAACTGGTACATATTTTGCTCTTATAGAATTGGCTGACGTGTTCTGTTCAGTGCTTATTTCAACAGCCTCTTAGCTGCAGTTTGTCTTCACCTCAAAGTGACACAGTGCACCTTTTCCAGGCAACCCGTTGGGTACTTCAACAGCTTTGCACACATTCTTTGCAGATAGGATCTCCACTGCATCCACCTCCTTCCAGAAACAGGTATGACATTACATGGATGACATCCTCCTCCAAGGAGATTCATTTGATACAGTCACTTAGGATCTACAGGTACAATATCTTTTAGTACTTAAGGGGCTCTGATGACATTATCTTTATTTACAATTTTTGCTTCTAAATTAAAATCAATAGGCACTCCTGCTAGACCCCTCAAGAGACTGGCTACCTCTTGTTGCCTCCTGGAGTCTCTGGACTACTTAGGATGGCTATAAGTTACCCAAGGGCTTCTGAGGTAAGAAACTGCCCTTGCTAGCCTCATTCTGTACTCTGTTAAAACAACAAATGAAATACATGCTGGGCTCTCTGGAAAACAGAGGCTCTTGCTGTGACCTTCCATAACCAGCTGCCTATCAGTTATGTGTCATGGAAACTGCACATCAGAAAGGCTGCACAGCTCCTGAGGCCTCTTTAAGACAGGATGGAGCCAAACATGTGCTCTCTGGCATATTCCACCAGCAGGAGGATGTGGTTTTCCCTATCCTCTGTTTCTTGCCAGATGCCATGGTACTAGAGGATGCCACCCCTAGTCCACATGGCTACCTGGGAAGCCACTTGGGATAGACTGAATGAATAGCAATGGGAGTACATAGGCT
>PVJC01035147.1:0-18419 GCA_004026665.1 Murina feae
CTCTTTACACCTGTATGTGTTGGGTGGGCTCTTACTACCAACACTTTACTTTCTGCCTCAGATTCCTTGGGCCTGAGAAGTCTCTATAAACCTATTGAGTTCTAGTGGCTATACCTCTAGACCTCAGACTTCTCATTTGTGGTGGAATAACAATGCAATCTCTACCTGCCTCACAAATTTCTTATGAAGATTAAATGTTAATGTGTGGTAAGTGTGAGATGTCTATATTTTCCAACTTGGTATTGCCCCCTCATGCTGTCACAATGTAGCTCCAACTCCTTGACCTGGGGAATAAAGCTTTCCTTGGTCTGGCTTTTTCTTCCTTCTCCAACTCATCTCCTTCTATCTGCCTCTTCTCCACGCACCAACTACACTATCATTTTGATCTACTTGTGGCTCTTCAAAGACACTGCTATATCACCCCTGTGTTTTCTCATGTCATTCTCTCTACTTAAAATGCTTATTGTTTGGTGGCATTTTAGTCACTTCCAGGTTTCCAGATCCTTCTCTCTGTCCTCTTCAAACCAAGTTGGGACTCAAGGCAGATATTGGCAGTAAGGCTATGGTGTTGAGGGGAAGGACAAGGAAGATTGTTGAGGCTCCCTGTTCTCCCTTGATGATAGAGACAGAGAGCATAAGGTAGTCAGTACTGTCTCTAATTATACAGAGAGGGCATCCGAGTCACAAAGAATTTAAGTAATTTGTCCAAGGGGATAAAACAAGTAATTTGTAGACCTGGGATTTGAACTCAGGCAGTTTGACTTAAGATCTAGAATGTTTACTTTATGCTATACGTGTGGGTGACTATTTGCTATCCTCCTGTACACTTTCCTTTGTTCCAGTCTAGGCTGTAAAGTTTAATAAAACTACCAAAGGCTCTAAAGGCTTAAGGATAATAGGAAGGACTTACATAAAAAAATTAGAAGTTTAGATTAAAATAATGATTAGAATGCAAAGATGTGCATGTGTATTCTCTGGTGACCCCATTCTTTCTTTTCTTTTCTTTTCGCTTTTCTTTTCTTTTCTTTTTTTCTTTTCTTTTCTTTCGTTGGCTGATTCTAGGAATACTTACCTCCTACCAGTGGAAGGAGTATTACACCAGATCCACTCTTCTATCTTTTTTTCCCCCCCCCCACATTTTTCTCATGCCCTCTCTTACATTTACTTTCAAATCAATGTATCTGTTCTGGTTGTTGCTGAATAACAAACAACCCCAAACATCAGCCATTTAAAATAACATTAAAAAAAATATCATGACCTTTTTAAATATTTTAAAATTTTATTTTTAGAGGGAGAGATAGGGAGGGGGCAGAGAGAGAACAACATTGATGTGAGAGCAACATCAATCGTCTGCCTCTGCATGACATGTTTGCTTTTGACCTTGAAAATCTTAGTGAGTGAAGTGAGACAGGAAATGGAAGCTCCCAGTATTAGGATATGGAAACAGGCACATGTTACTTCTGCCATATTGTTTTGATTAAAGTGGTCACAGAACCTCCCCAGATTCAAAGGGAACATTCACAGACCCCCACCTCCTGATGGGGCAATGTCAAGCAGTTAGTGGATATCTTTGATCAACCACAGTAACCTTCTGCAGAGAAGCCACTCTGCTCACAATGAAGGCAGGGTGGCAGTGTGGAGCAGTGGTCTGACACTGAGACTCTACTGATTTTATGAGTTAAGATCTGGACCCCACTATTTACTTGATGTGTTCTCTGGGGGAATTTAGCACTCTGTGACTCAATTTCCCCATTTTTTAGAAAAGGTTGATGCTCGTCCCTACCTCAAAGAGTATGGGAAGTTAACACATGTAAAGCACGTCGGACAAGGCCCAGCACATAATGGAGAGCTGTCAGGATGAGCTGTGGTTGGATAACAGCAGAGTAGTTTTACTCACATTGTCTTATGCCTCCATTCCCAAAAAGGGTCCTGCTGCTCTTTGCTTAATGAATGTCCCAGTGACAGGAAATAAACCACTCTCCTCCACACCAAAATTCCACCCCGGAAAGCCCCATATACACAACCTCCAAAAGGACAGGCTTCCATCTCTAATGATGATTAAGATAATTGCAGGCAACTTTAAAGCAGCAGATATCTCTACCATGAGCAACTCAGGTTTCAATACTCTTAGGACCAAACTTGGTGCAGTGCCATGTCATACCTATCATAGTACTTTACTTAAATAGTGTTGAAAGCAACTATTTAATCAGCTGTCATCCCTATTAGACTGCGAATTACTTGAGAGCGGGAATGTGGAACTTTACCTTTTTTATTTCCAGGGCTTAGGAGATACACAGCAATAGGTATTCAATATATTTGTAAAGTGAGTGACAATATTTTCTTTATTCAGATAAGGTGGAGGTGGCTTGGAATGACTATAGAAGTTGTACTATGAATAAAATGTTAGAACTGCATTCTTGCTAAAGAATTTGAAATTCTACAAGAACAAATATGTGTCATAAAGAACATATTCAAGAGTAGTAATTAAAAATTGTTTTCATTTTCTTTATTTCTCCTTCAAATGTATAGTAGGTCCTAAATCTCATTTCAAGGCCAGTTTCAACTTTTCTTTCTGTTGATACATAATAAGTAATGTATCATGGTTGACTATACTGTAGTACCACCTGAAACTATAACTTCTCTCTTACTCACATTTCTGTTCTAGTTTATTTTTTTTTATGGTTCTGTCATTTTTCATCACTTTCTGAAGTTTTTGGCTTTTTACTTTTCCATCCTTTGGGCATTGAGTTCTGGGAAACAAATTTTGTTTTCCCTTTTGGTTTTGTAACTCTACCTTTTGGTTTTCCAGACAACTTCAGATTTGCACTTTTATCACTCCTTTCACAGAATGTTGACATTGCTTTTGGTTTTCAATGGCTGTCTATTGCTTACCCCTCCATTCCTCTAGGATTATGTATCACATTTAGGTCATTGTTCAGTGGCCCCTGTTTCCAAATAAAATCCAGTTTCTTGAGTTAGTTGGGTCCTGGTGGACTTAAATGGAGTGGAGAATGACAATGACCACAAATGAATCATGCCAAAGCCTTCCTAATGAAGGTTTCTCAGCCTACAGAGAAAAAAGGTATTTACAAAGCCACTCATTCTGTTTGCTAAAATACACAAAGTAAAACATTAAAAACTAGACGTAGATATGAATACTCCACTACTCTTTTCCTAAGTGAATCCCCCACAGGCTTCACCACTGTACCTCTGAATAAGCACGGACGTTGAAAAGTCATTATTTTATCCCAGATCTACTTGTTTTACTGCAAAGATTTTTTTCCCCTCAGTAGTGCATGTGTGTTTCAAGCCTGTGACTATGATCACATTTTTTTATTTGTTGGTTTTATAAAAACTACAAAATTTAAGGGTTGACTTTTAAAAAATGAAACTAGGCAAATTTCAACAAATATCTGTTGGCGATTGCAATTTATAAATTGTCTGGAACATTATGGGGGCTGTTAATATTGATATAGTCCCTCTTTTCTAAAATGCTCTCAAATAACATCTTAGTGTTAGAACTGAAAGGAATTTTTTGAGGTGGTTTGGTTCAGTCCCTAAACTTTAAGGATAAAAGAATCTAAGATCTGAAAGGTTAAGTGACCCTGGGTAACACGTTTTCACCTTTCTGAGCTCAGTTTTCACATGCAAAAAAAAATGGAACTCATAATCTAACTTATACTTCTGTAATAATTAAATGTGATATAAATGTAGAGTACTAAGCCAACTGCTCCCCACAGTAAGTTCCCAGTAAATGGTACCTTTTTTTTTAGTATTAATATTATTGGCTATGAGTATACAAATAGGAAGTGGCATGATAAGGGATACAAGTATACTTCTTTCAATTCTATTGTTTCGCGTAATTTTCCATGATAGAAATGTAGTATTTTCCAGTCTGGGCAAGATATCTTTTCAGAAAAATCATATTTAGAAATAGGTGTTAATTGTCAAATTGCCATTTGTTTTCACCAAATCACAACAGAAACAATGCTTCAAACAAAAATAACAATCATCCCCCCAAATTTTTGTGTGTGCACTGCTTAAAAGCAGCATTAAATTTAAAAGTTAAAAATTTTTTTGAAGTTAAGACTTTCTAATATAGACACAGATTAAATGTCACCCATTTGTTCTGCTAACCAACCCAAATGCTACAGTATTTGCTCCAGATTGTAATTCCTATTCGATCTTTTGCACTTTCACTGCTTATCAGTTTATCTTGTAGCTTTGCAATAGTGGTCAGTCTGGGCTGTCTCTTCCTGAAGTTCAGAGGTAAATCCTGTTGTCCTAACTCATTTGCCACCTTCTATCCAGAATTGGGCAGCAGCCAGTGTTGCTGGGAGGTTGGTGAATTGGATGTTCACCAGCCCTCTGTTCTTGGAAAGCACTTTATGTTAAATATGGGAAAGGCTCTCCTGATCTAACCCACTATATTCATGCAGCTCTGAAATGCAAGTGTTCCTTTCTTATGGAATCCTGAGTGGAATAATATTTAATAGAGTTCTGCAGAACTGAAACCTGCTGCTGGGCCTGAAATATGCATCTCACTGTCCTTTATATTGTTATTTTAAAGCAAGATATTCCATGACTTTAGTGACTTTAGGTAGTTTTCTCACTTTGTGAAGAGTAGTTCTTTGAATATAAGCTTTATTTTTATGTGAAATTAGTACATCCTTTTTGATTTCAGACATCCAGCTGTATTCACTCATCAGCTTTAACTCTAAAAGCAATGCTTGTATTAACCAGTCTCTTCCAGAGAAATAGAATATAATTTATATATATATATATATATATACTAGGGGCCCAGTGCACAAAAATTTGTGCACTCGGGGGGTGGGGGTCCCTTAGCCTGGTCTGTGCCCTCTTGCAGTCTGGGACACTTCGGGGGAGATGTCCACCTGCTGGCATGCCTGGCCAGCCTGGGTGAGGGGCTGAGAGCCATTTTCAGGCTGCCCACAGCCCCTTCAGTGTTCATGCACTGGGGGGTGGGAGGGCTGGTGAGTGCAGGCCTGGATGTTTCCCACTGGAGGGCCCACAATCGCACACGCCTGGTGGGCCCCCACCACTGAGGGGACACACCTGGCGCAGAGCTGGGTGGCGAGCCAGGGGCGGATGCTGGTGCAGGATCCCTCGGTGGGGTCCTGCTGCTGAACAAACACACCCAGGGTGGAGCCGGGCAGAGGCTCAGCCAGCCTAGGCAGGCAGTTGCAACAGAAGCCTCTGGTTTGCTCTAGCTCCATAGCTGCTGGCCTCCATCTTGGCTGGGCTAATTTGCATACAGCCGCTCTGGTTGGCTGGGAGGCATGGCTTGGCTGGTGGGCGTGGCTTAGGTGTCTCGGGTAATGGTCAATTTGCATATTACTCTTTTTTTATATTAGATATAATCTCAAGAGATCTATGATAGGAAATTGCCTGACATGATTATGGAGGCTGAGAAGTCCAACCTCTGCACATGACGAGCCAATGTTGTAGTTTGAGTCCAAAGACAGGAAAAAAAACAATATCTCAGCTCAAGGCAGTTAAGCAGGAGGAAATTCCCCCTCTCCCAAGAGGGTCAGCCTTTTTGCTCTATTCAGGTCTTGACTGATTGGATAAGGCTCACGGAAATTATAGAGATGTACAGGTCTGCTCCAATCAAATCTGTAAAAATAACAAATGCATTCATGTTGGTATTTATTAATCTGAAATGGGTATATGGGTATCTGTGTATTAGTCTCTGAAATACTGTATTAAATAATTTTATAAATTAATAAATAAGTATCATAATGAGAATTAAACAAAAATTTGGCATAAGTTGTATAGGTGAAGTCAACTGAGGTGGTAAATAATTCATTTTCTAATGTTACTTCTTTCTGATTATGTGGAGGGCATATTGGTATTGTGGGACATAATTGTTCACACTAGTCTCTGGGTTCCTTTGTATTTCTGTAGTATCTATTCTAATGTCTCTTTTTTCATTGCTGACTTTATTTGAGTTCTCGTCCCCTTTTTTCTTCCTTGGCCAGTCTGGCTTAAAGGTTTGTAAAATTTATCTTTTCTAAGAAGCAACTCATAGTTTTATTAATCTTTTCTATTGTTTTTCTATTCCCTATTTCATTTATTTCTGCTTTAATCTTTATTATTTCCTTCCTTTTCTCAACCTTGAGCTTATTTGTTCATCTTTCTCTAGTTCTTTGAGGTTTAATGTTAGGTTGTTTGTTTGAGATCTTTCTTTGTGTTAATGTATGTGTTCCTAGTTATAAAATTTTTTAAATTAGAATTGCTTTTATCTCATCCAATAAGTTTTTGTATGTTGTATTTTCATTTTCATTTGTCTCAAAACATCTTTGAATTTTCCATTTAATTCATCTTTCATCCATTTGTTCTGGAGTTTTTTGTTTAATTTGTGAATTTTCCAGCTTTCCTTGGATCTCTAGGTTTTTATTTTATTTTAAATATGTCTTTACCCTCACCATCTCTCTGCTCATATACATTTTTTTCTCTCCTAATATATGGCTTTCAATGCATTTTAAATAGTATTTTGATAAATAGAAATATTAGTTTTGATGAAGTCCAGGATATTATTTTTTTTCCTTTAAAATTTTGCTTTTTGTGTTCTAAGAAACATTTCTTTTTTTAAAACATATTTTATTGATTTTTTACAGAGAGGAAGGGAGAGGGATAGAGAATTAGAAACATCGATGAGAGAGAAACATCAATCAGCTGCTTCCTGCACACCTCCTATGGGGGATGTGCCCACAACCCAGGTACATGCCCTTGAGCAGAATCGAACCTGGGACCTTTCAGTCCGCAGGCCGACGCTCTATCCACTGAGCCAAACCGGTCAGGGCTCTAAGAAACATTTCTATATCTTTATTAAATGTTTATAATTTTAGTTTTGTGTGTAATTTATTTTTGTGCATCTGAAATATCTTTAATTCATTGTCAGTTTTTGAAGGGTATTTTTACTAAATATAATTAACATTGTTTTCTTTTTAAAAAAATATATTTCTTTATTTCAGAGAGAAAGGAAGAGGGAGAGAGAGATAGAAACATCAATGATAAGAGAGAATCATTGATTGGCTGCCTCCTGCATGCCCCCCACTAGGGATGGAGCCTGCAACCTGAGCATGTGCCCGTGGCCAGAATCGAACCTGGGACCCTTCAGTCTACAGGCCAACACTCTATCCACTGAGCCAAACCAGCTAGGGCTAACATTTTTTTCAATTTTAAAATATATTATTCCATCTTTTAATAAGAAGTATTTTCAAAAAAAGGGATAAATTCATACCTAAGATTCACATAAATGATTATGAATTATGAAGGAAGACTTGCTTTTTCACTTAGAGTTTAGAGATAAATTTTGTTATCATCTCTTTGGGTTTGTTGATAAATCTTGATTCCTGTGTGTCCTGAGCTTCTGGTTAGATGGAACTCTCAGCTGCAACCACACCCATTGATGACCCATGATCTTACTTCCTATTTATCTGTGGCTTCCAAAAATGCAAGCTCTTTGGCTATTGAATTTGGCATCTGATCTCATCTCTCTCTCATCCCTAACATTCACAGATTTGGCTCTGGTGCTCATTCTTTCTTCTGGGGATTTCTCTTACTTTTTTGTGTGAATTTGGGAATGTATTTTAGAAGTTACTTGGTACATTTCATCTATAACTTTCAGGTTTTTTGACAGCTGCGAAGCGTTTGGTTATTTTAATAATCATATCATTAGAAACTATGGAGGAAATTGAAGCAGTCATCAAAAAGCTTCCAGCAAACAAAAGCCCGGGGCCAGATGGCTTCACAGGGGAGTTTTACCAAACATTCAAAGGAGAACTAAAACCTGTTCTCCTCAGACTATGCAAAAAAATTCAAGAGGAAGGAACACTTCCAAACTCATTCTGTGAAGCCAGCATCACCTTAATACCAAAACCAGATAAAGACAACACAATTAAAGAGAACTACAAGTTAATATCCCTCATGAGCATAGATGCCAAAATCCTCAACAAAATTCTAGCAGATCGGATCCAGCAGTACATCAGAAAGATCATACACCATGACCAAGTTGGATTTATCCTGGGGATGCAAGGATGGTACAATATCCACAAATCAATAAATGTGATACATCACATAACAAATTGAGAGATAAAAATCACATAGTCATATCAACTGATGCAGACAAAGCATTTGACAAAAATCCAACACCCTTTCTTGATAAAAACCCTCAGCAAAATGGGAATAGAAGGATCATACCTCAACATAATAAAAACCTTATATGACAAACCTATAGCCAATATCATACTCAATGGGCAAAAACTAAAACCATTTCACCTAAGAAAAGGAATGAGAGGGATGCTCACTTTCACCACTCCTGTTAGACATAGAATTGGAAGTGCTGGCCATAGCAATTAGACAAGAAGAAGAAATAAAAGGTATCCAAACTAGAGAAGAAGATGTAAAACTGTCATTATTTGCAGATGACATGATACTGTACATAAAAAACCCTAAAGACTCCATCAAAAAACTATTAGATTTAATTAATGAATTTGGCAATGTAGTAGGATACAAAATTAATGTCCTTGTATTATTAGAAATAGAAGTTGCCTTTTTGCTTTGGTTTCTTATCCTCCAATTTTTCCTTCCTTCTTTGTGGAAACTTAATTTAGATATTGACTCTGAATGGTGTTGGGATAGGGGGAAATGAATTTTACCTATGTGAATTTCATCTTTGTAAAGCTGTGAATAAACATCCATGGTGATTCTGTCAAGAGAACATGCTCACTTTGGGCTATTCTAGTTTGGAGCCTGATGGGCAATGTGTCAATTATACCACCTTGGCAGTGTGTGTACTTACTTTGTCCCTCTGAGGTCTCTGGCCATGGGGCTAAAGATGCATTAATGACAAGGTCAGATAAGTATGCAAAGGAGGCAGGATGGTTCCTTTTTTCTTCAGGAGAATCCATAGCTGACACCTTTTTATACCTGAAGCAGTGTTCATAGTCTCCTCCCTCTCTCCCCCATGATACTACTTGTGGGAGAAATTGTGAGGAGTTTTAACAGTACAATCTCTGGAGTCAGACTGGCTTGATTTGTTACTTAGACTCTTAAAGTTCTAGTTTCTCCCCCCCTCCCAGCCCCAACAGCTCTATTGAGGTATAATGGACAAATAAAAATGTGCATATTTAAATGTACAATATGATGATTTGATTTACATATACATTCTAAAACATTCATCATCTTACCTATTTACCTTTGTTTTAAATGATTATTTTTAGTGAGGATGCTTAAGATCTACTCTTTTAGCAATGTTCAACTATACCATACAGTATGATTAACTGTCAGTAACCATGCTGTAATTTAGATCCTTGGAATTTATTCATGTTGTAACAAAAAGTTTGTACTCATGGATCACCATCTTTCCATTCCTCCCACCCTCCAACTCCTGGCAACCACCATTCTACTCCCTGTTTCTATGACTTCATAAATCCTAGGTTCTTTATCAGCAAAAAGAGCACAATATTAATATTTATAGCAGAATTTTTTCTTTTTTGAGGATTAAGTGAGGTGTGAGACGATGTTTGCAAAGTACTAAGTAAATAGCCCAGCATATGGTAACCTCTAGATTGATGTTCGCGATTATAACTTTTAGTAGTCATGATAGCCCAAGTAATTAGTATATAACAAAACATTTTGAAATATATGTTAGGACACAATATTAACACCAACACCCCTGAAACATAATGATTACAAAATAGAAGGACTATGCATTCGGAACACTATTGTGCCCCCACGATAGCCAGCCAGCCTATCCTCACAAGTCAGACTTTCATGTGTGTGGTAAACCATACAATTGTTTCTCACTTGGATATTATTTATGCTGTATCTGAAGTGTGGGCTGATATCCTTAAAAGACTACTATTTACACACAAGCCACTATAGAAAAAATAGCATTGTGTTATAATAAAAGAACGCTCTCAACCAGAACTAAAGTGCTGTTTCCACAACACTGAAAGAGCTACTAAACAAAGCAAACGCGAAAAACTGCTTGGTGTTGTGTGAGCAGTTCACATTGTTTTGCTTTTTTTATTGTACTGTTTTACCACTGGCAGTCAGTGTGGGGCCTTCACTTATGAAAATATAGCTGTTGGCAGTATAGGCTCAATTTCATTCTCAAGCTGTCATAAATGATCACATGGGAAGATAATACTTGATGGGAATTTTGTTTTCTTTCCATTTTTAAAAAACATTTTTCTTTGAGGCAACTTGTTAGAGAGAAGAGCAGATAAGATTGAGATCTATGGTATACTGCAGTTCTTGGAAAATACACATACAATCGCCGAAATTCTATTCAGACAACTAAAAGATAGAGGCAATACCCAAATTGAATGAAAGTGTTTGCAATCATTCCCACTTGTTACCTACTACTATCACCAAAGACTCTTAGAGAAACAACATATCAAAAGTCTGTTCAATACATTACTTTGCAGAAGATCTGTGGTTTTGTTGACCCATTTTTACAATAAAGACTGTTATCGTGCATCCTTGCCACAGACAGCCTGAACCAAATGAAGACTTAAACCTAAATTCTAGTTCACAGGACACACAGTTTAAAAGGGGAAGCAATCGGATATAGAAAGTGGGATATTCTAAAATACAATTGGCCTGACCTCTTCAATAAGCCATTGTTATGAGAAAAATGAGAGGAGAGGAAGAGAGGAATATTTCTAGAGTAAAGGAGACTTAAGAGATATAAGAACCAAATGAAATTCAAAATGTGGTACTTGTTTGGATCCTGGTTTGATGAAATTGACATTTTGCGAAGTAGTAAAATTCAGTGCAAACTAAGTATTAGTTTTTATTAAGGATTTCTTGTGAATTTTGATATATGTGATAATGGTATTATGATGATGGAGGAAGGTGTCCTTATTTATTTAATATTTTTAGGACTGCATACTGAAGTACATAGGGAAGAGATGTCATCATGTCTATTATTTACTTTATATTACCTCAGCAAAACACCTGAAGCAAATAATATAGTGTTAAAAATGGTTCAAAGTAGACATTGAGCATATAGGATTCATTATACTATGCTCTACTTTAAATTTGAAATTTTTCTCAATAAAAGGTAACAAAAACCCTTTATGGTACAATTTCTCTTAAAAACAAAGAGTACTATTTATAATACAAGGTGGGGCAAAAGTAGGTTCATATGGAAAATAATGTAATAATTAATAAATAATGATGCAAGGATAAACTATGTTCATTGTACTCACAGCTGTAGACCTACTTTTGCCCCATTGTGCATTTTCTGAAGGGAATTTAAAATGCATCAAATGAAAAGTTTCAAAAGTAGACTGAAACACAAGTTGACAGAGTGAAAAATGTCCTTAAAACAGAACTCCCAGATACACTGTTAAATATTTAGAGGCATTTGCTTTTTATTTTTAATTGTAGGGGCATGATACCTCTTATAGATGTGTGGGCTAGGAATGTTAAGATGATGCACTCTTTGTGAGAAAAAGAATAGCAGAGAACAGAGCATTTCAGAGCACGAGCCCAGTGCTTTAGTGGACGGAGTTAGCCTAATGCAATGCGAAGAACACAGGTTTTGACTCCCCAGGGCCCTGGCAGTTATTGACTAGGAGTGTGGACTTGCGCAAGTTTCTTAGATTCTCAGATGTCTCCTCTGTAAAATGGGAATAATAAACTATATCTTCCAGGGAATGTTGCCAGTATTAAATGAGATGATTTATCTAAAGAGTTTAGCATAGAGATGTGTGACATCAAACTTACCTGTCTGTGTGACTGCTATTAGAGGTTCATTAAAGGCCAGTAGAAGAGGCGTGATCAGAGACTTTGGAGAGGTAGAATTTGAGTTGAGCTTTGAAAAATGGAGAGGATTTCAAGACACGGAGATGGCAGTAGGGGGAACCCTCCAGGTGTATCAAAAACACAGAGCTAGAAACGGCAAGTGGGTCCATTTGATTTCAGGATGGAATACGGGAAAACCAGGTTAGGGCCTGCTTATTGGAACCTGTAATTGGTAGTCCAGGAAGCTGGACTTTATTTTAGATGCCTTGAGAAGGAGCATTGAGTGGCTTGGACAGGCTTGGACATGGTCAGAGTTGTGCTTTGGGAAGATCACTCTGGCTATAGGGTTCATGTTGCCATGTTCCTTGGGGAGTCTGGAGGTTGCTGTGTTTCCTGATCTTTTACCCAGAAGTCATCCTCCTTCCATACAGGGCTCTGCTTTTACTGAGGATGATAGCATAACGGTTTGAAATGGAAACAGACAAACAAATGCAATTGCATTTGCCATTCTTCTATGAAGTAAAGGGCGGCATTGTCTAATTTGGGCTAATATAAGCTGAAGTTGTAGGGTGGGTCTTCTGAGAATGCTCTTTAAAAGTGTGAGACAGCCGTAGGTGATTCAACTGCACAAGACCCTAAGAATATAAGTATGGAAAGCCAGCAGTTTCTTGGGTTCCTTAGGATTTTGTGTAACTGCCAGCCCCAAATTTATGTGGGGGAAAAATAACTGTTTCTTTTTTTCAAGATGCTGTACATATGGGTAAAAGTTTGTGTTATGTGCAGCTGAATTCAATCTGCCACTGATGTACGCACCAATTAGGAAGTTTGACAAGGGTGAGAAGCAAACAAGCAGTAGGGATCTGGACTGTGGCAGGCGGGGGCAGCATCAATGTAAATGGAACACATGGTAAATAGGAGACACATTGGAAATAGACATCATAAAAAAATGACTGATTGGAAGTGTGCCTGGAGGGAAAGGAAGACATCCAATTTGACTTAAAAGTTTAAGCTTGGGGGAATCAGGAAGATGGTAACATTATTGACAGTTTAGAGATAGCTAGGAGAAGGGATAGCCAGAGTTGACATGCAAACAAAGATAAACTAAATTTTAGACCAGTGAGTTTGATTCAAGAAAGCCAAGTCTAAACACTCCAAGAGCTGAGTCAGCAGTCTGGACCTTGGTAGAAAGAATAGATTACGGTATGGTAAGGGGTCTCTCACTACGTGGCAGGGTAGGAGATGCCGTCAGGCAGGAAGATGGGCCATACTTATTAGTTGGGATTTTTAAACCTGAGTTGAAACTACATTTGGAAAATACATAATCTTTTTCCCTGGGGCACAGTGGCTAGAGCCCCACTTAGCCAATGCATAGGTCTGTTTTGAGAGTAGGAAGTGAGCGAGGTGACCTCTGGATATGCTTTTAGTTCAGTGCTTCCATAATTATCACAGGCTTCAAATCACTTCCTAGGGAACAGCAAATAATTCTCACTAATAAAACACAATTCGAAACTTGGAACTGAAATGACACACTTTCAATAAAGTGTTGCAATAAAGTTAGCAACTGGAGACTCCCCTTAGGAATAAAGAGCTAACTGTATTGGTTGGCTACTCATCCAAGGCAAAGCTAAAGTCTACACTGATTCATCATGTGGAAGATGTGGATGCTTTATATAAGTTTTAAATATAAACCTGACAGCAAATGAAAGAACTGAAAGGACATTGTTCCTTAACTGTGGAATCTGCAGTTAACATCAATGGGTGCCCTAAGGTCTAAATTCTGCATCAACCTTCCTGAAAAACTGCTGCCTGATCCTAGTTCCTGCATTTTAGTTCCTTTCTGAAACATTTTTAATGGTACTGTGGATGGAAATGCAGCTCTGGGTTCTCTAAAATTGTGCCAACAATAAGGGACCTATGTTATTAGAAAAAGGTAGCAATACATAGAGAGCTTTATACTAATACAAGTTTATTCTACATTTCCAGAGATTCAGAAGAGCAATTATTTGGGCAATCTTGTTTTTCTGAGACTTTAGCGTATGACTGAGAACAGTTCTTAACGTAAGTTATTTATAGTACAGTTATTGTTTTCTTAAAAATTGCATTTCCCACCAAAGTATAGAGCTTGTGGTCTGAAGTGTAGGCTCATACAAGTAGTGAAGTGCAACGATTCCTCAAATGTCATCAAATAATAGGTGTTCCTCCAAAAATAATTCCATGGTCAGATAAGTTTGGGACATTCTTTTAAAACAAAATCACTAAGTTTTTAGAAGTTCTTGTCATAGCCTTTATAAAGCCCTCTGACGCACCAAGAAAGAAATAGGAGGAGAAGCATTTCCAACAGTATTACATCTTAGAATTATTTTTATGAAATTGTTAGGCATAGAGTCTTACTAACATCTTCCCTTTAAGCAAACACTAACCCCGCCCTCCCCCCTATTTTGGGAACTGCTCTTCTCTGAAGTTCCTCCCACTTCAAATCATTACATAGGTGGCTCATCCATTTGTATAGTGTGAACCAAAACTTCTTGCCAGTGTAGCTCTGTGAGCTCCTCATCCAGTTCGCCAAATTGAATTACTTTTTTTTGAGGGGAATTTGACACTGAGATCAAGAGGCTAGGTATATGACATGTAAGTTACATGTTTTCAGTGTGGATCAAAGAATCAAAGAAACCCTGTCTGGAAACAGAGAGCAGCACAAAATACACAAACTCCCCCTCTCCCCCCCTTCCTGCCCCCCGCCACACCCACACAGAAGGATGGGGGGAGGGAGGAGGAGAGAGATATGAATGTGCTTTAAGTCCCTCTTTGCACTCTTTTCAGCTATGTCCCTCACTATTCCATGAATTGCTTTTCTCTTAAGGTTAAAGCTTTTTTCTGTTTCCTCCAAAAAGGGGTATAATGACCATATTAAAAAGTTAATGACAGAATCAGACCTAAAAATACAGGTCACTTCACAATCAGCTTAATGCCTTTTCAATTCAAGGCTTGTACAAGTCTTGAATAATACTTTACAAATATTATCTAGTAGCTAATTCTTTTTTAATGTTAGTAAACAAAAAGAAATCACTAATTTATCCATTGCAATAAATCATAAAGGGTATTCATGTTTGCTTATCTCTATGTATTGTATTTAGTTTACTTAAAATTTAATAGAGGAAGTGACAAAATAAAAATAACACAGACCTATGTATCTACTACTTAAAATGAATAAATGTTACTGCTCATAATAGTTGCTTAAAATTTATTAATTTTTAAGAAATAAAAAATAGATAAATTTTCTATGTCCCCTCTTTCTGATTCAGTCATTTCAAATTCTCCACAAAGCCAGCTTCTACTATGAGTTTAGTGTATATCCAAACTATATTATGCTTTTATGCTATAGAAATCTCTAATATATATATATATATATTAGTGTGTTTTAGCAAAATGTATTGAAATGGTATTATACAACTCATAACACTATGCAATTGTCTTTTTTACATTTGACATTATGCTTGCATATGTATTTATGATATTTTTCTATTTTATTTTTATTGAGCAAGATACACATTATTTTATAAACATCATTCTTTACTTGAGAGAAATTTTGCCATGTTGTTGCATGGTTTTAGTATTTATTGTTTATACTATCTGGATAATCTCCCATAGAACTGACATATGATAGTTTGCTTTATTATTCTCAAATGATTTAATTATATATGTATTTTTTTGGCCATTATACATCAGTGAGTAAAGAAGCAAGTGTATGGTACAGTTTAGGATATTTGTATCTGAAACTAAGTGAAAGCCTCACTAACCACGGTGTAAGCCATAATGATATTTGCTGTTTACATAATAGGCCAAAAGGCAGCTTGGAATCTGAGTCAGTTTTTCTGTGATCCTTATGGGATTTTCCTCATGGTCACAAGACGACTGCAGCTGCTTCCACATCACATCATCACAAGGTAACCTTCAAACCACATGGAATAGAGTGGAAGATAAAAAGGCCTTTTCTTCATGCTTCTCTTTTATCAGAGAGAAAATCCTTCTCAGGAGCTCCTAGTAGACTTCACTTTAGGTTTCAATGAATCAGGTGATATATCCAAATAAGACTCAGCTCTGCAAAAATTAGCAGGGTTGTTATGATTGACTTGGATAATCATTATTTAATTCTAGGACTAGCCACATCACTTCCCAAAACCACAGTGGATTTCAGCTGGTAAGAGGAAGTGGAAATGGTGGTGTATTTGTCAGGTTTCTCCAGAGAAATAGATTGAATAGGTTATCTATCTGTCTGTTTATCTATCTATCTATCTATCTATCTATCTATCTATCTATCTATCTCATCTATCTATCTATCATCTTCAATGATTTATTATAAAGAATTGGCTCACATGATTAAAAAGGTGGGCAAGCCCCAAGATCTGCAGGTTGATCAGCAAACTGGAAACTCAGGAGAGCTGAGGGTTTAGTTCTGAGTCCTGAAGCATGAGGCCAGGAGAGCCAATGGTGTATCAGTCTGAAGACCAACAGGCTCGAGACCCAGACCCAGCAAGAATGGATTTTTCTGTTTAAGTCCAAATGCGGGAAAAAGCCAGTGTTTTAAGTTTGAATGCCACCAAACAGGAACATTTCCTCAGCCTTTTAATTTTATTCAGGCCTTCAGCTGATTAGATGAGGCCCACCCACATTATGGTGGGCAATCTGCTTAATCAGTGTACTGATTTCATTGTTAATCTAATCCCATAACACACCCACAGAAATACTAGAATAATGTCTGACCAAATATCTGGTCACTCCATGGTCCAGTCAAGCTGCTACATAAAATTAAATATCACATTGCAGCAGCATGGATGGAACTGGAGAGCATTATGCTAAGTGAAATAAGCCAGTCAATGAAAGAAAAATACCACATGATCTCACTTATTTATGGATAATAAAGACCATTATAAATTGATAAACATAAACAGATACAGGGGCAGAACAGCATTGAACAGACTGTCAAACTACAGCTGGAAGGCTCGGGAGGGTTGAGGGGGAGTTAGAGATCAACTGAAGGACTTGTATGCATGCAGATAAGCATAATCAATGGACAAAAGACACTGGGATGTAGGGGAGGAGGGGGAAGGTCAAGGGGAAAAATTGAGACTTATTTAACACTCTTTGTAATACTTTAAGCAATAAAACAAAATTAAAAAAAATGAAATATCACAGGTGGCTAGGTAGGCAGCCAATAGTATCTGCTTATGAGGTAAGGAATATCATTATATAGTGTTTTTAATAGAAGTATATCCCCAAGAATGGGTTATTGTGTTAAACTGATGAGAAGTATTTTAACATTTTTGACATATATTTCCCAAAAGCTTTCTTAAAAGACTTTTATAATTTGCATAGTCTGTAGTAATGTTTAGAACAGAGAATTCCTGTATTAGCCCTAGCATCACATTTTTAACAGTTGGTTATTAGGGGAAACTATTACTCATTATTGCTTTAATATTTTTATAAGTAGAATACATATTTATCTTTTTTTATCTTTTATGTATATTTCCTTTATTATGCATTTTTCTAATGAAACCTTATCAGTACTCAATCACTTTATAGTTTCCTTATATTGTATATAAGCATCCTATATAATAATCCTATATAATAAAAAGGTAATATGCAAATTGACCAAACAGCAGCACAACTGGTCACTATGATGTGCAATGACCACCAGGGGGTAGACCCTCAATGAAGGAGCTGCCCCCAGCCTGCAGGCCCTGATAGCCTGATCAGGGCCTGCTGGCTAACCTCTCAGTCCCTTTCCCTGGCCTGCAGGCTGCTATTGCCTGATGGTGAACAGGGAACCGGGAATGGCCAGACTCTTGATTCCTCCCCCTTTCAGTCCCCCCAACCCCCCACACTAACAGGCTCCAATCACCTGATGGCAAACAGGGAATCAGGGATGGGTGGTGGTGGGTGGTGGGGCCAGCTGCCAGTGGCTGGGGAAGATGGCCCTGATTGCAAGCCAGGCCTAGGGACCCTACCCAGGTATGAATTTCATGTGCCAGGCCTCTAGTCTATATAATAAAAACCTAAGTAACGGTTACTGCAGAACAACCAGACAACCGGTCGCTATGATGTACACTGACCAGAAGCCGGGCTCACAGCTAGTGAGTGCAGCAGTGGTGGCAGGAGCCACTCCCTCCTCTGCTGCAGGCAAGTGGTAAGGAGTGAGGTGTCCTGGACTCAGAGAGGGATGTCTGCCTGCTGGCTTAGGCCCGATCCCCCCGCGGGGGTTCCAGACTGTGAGAGGGTACAGGCCAGGCTAAAGGACCCCCCAGTTCATTAATTTCATGCACCAGGGCCTCTAGTATACTATATAAAAGTACATATTTATCTCTTCTCTCTTGATATTCCTTTTCCTATTTATGTTACTTCCACCAACCTATTGTTTCCCTTTTAATTTAAATGTTACTTTTTTTTATAGGCTTTTTAATTTTCTTTCTTTCAGGATTTTGATCCTTTATAATTTATCATTTTATTTTAATCCTATTAGCTGTGATAAATACTTTTCTTTCTTTCTTAATTCTTGTGATTGAATTTTAATCTATTTAGAAGTTGTTATGGAATAAAGCATATTTTTCATAATACCATTTATTAACAAAATATTCTTC
>PVJC01035148.1:0-18412 GCA_004026665.1 Murina feae
TTAGAGAAATAAATGTAAACGTTTGAAATTATTCTATAAAATAGGAACAGTTCTTTTTAAAGAGTCTTACATTTTCATGTTTCAGAATGAAATGAGATACTTACTTGTCAATTGATGCTTTCACCTTTACCTGATAATTTAGCTCTGGCAGTTTTATTAGTAGTCTGGAAAGACATAAATAAAGAATCAAAGGCAAAAAAAAAAAAAAAAGACTTACTTTGGGCATGGTGCCTGAAGTTTGCAAGGGTCTGGCAGGCACTTCCTCTCCTTCCAAAGCCTCAACTCTGCCTGGTTTGTTGGCATCCCCTTGTCACTACCCCATGCAAGAGGGATAAAAACAAAAGTCAGCCCCACTTGTCTCTCTAATCTTTCAGCATGACCAGGCTTTGCTGGGTGGGGCTTGTGCCTAGGCTCCCTCCAGGCCAGATATCCAAGTCACCAGCACCACCAGGACTACCCACTTAGCTGCAGATGTGCTAAGCCTGATTATGATGCTGGGCAGGCAGAGTGTGCCCTCCAATGCTAAAAGGCTAAAGGGAAGATTTAAAAATGGTGCCTGTCATCTCTGTCACAGGCAGGTTTGGATAAGATTTCAAAACTAGCATTCTCTAATGCTTTTTCCCTTGGATAAAGTCCCTGCAGGTTCATGCCTTACAGGCAGTCGCTTTAAAGTTAGTAACTAGGGTACTTTCCTTCTATACTTATTTTATTGAGTGTTTTTAAAAATCACAAATGGATATTGAATCTTATCCAATGCTTTTTCTGTATCTATTGGGTAAGATAATATGATTTTTACCCTTTGTTTTGTTAATGTGGGTTATTACATTGATTTATTTGCATATGTTGAACCACCCTTATGGCCCTGGAATGAACCCCACTTTATTGTGATGCATTATTAATGTATTGTTGTATTCAATTTGCTAGCATTTTGTTTGGAATTTTTGCATCTGCAATCATCAGAGATATTGGTCTATAGTTTTATTTTTTTCTTTCGTTAGCCTTGCCAGGTTTTGGTGTCAGGGTTATGTTGGCCTCATAAAATGTATTAGGAAGTATTGCCTCATCTTCAATTTGTTGGAAGAGTTTGAAAAGGATAGGTATCAAATCTTTTTTGAATGTTTGGTAGAATTCACTAGTGAAGTCATCTACTCCTAGAGTTTTATTTTTTTTGGTGATCATTTTAATTTTGCACACCTCCTACTGGGGATGTGCCCGCAACCAAGGTACATGCCCTTGACCTGAATCAAACCTGGGACCTTTCAGTCCTCAAGCCTATGCTCTATTCACTGAGCCAAACCGGTTAGGGCCATAGTATTCTTGTGTAACCCTTTGCATACCTGTGATCTGTAGTAACTTTTCCTTCATTTCTGATTTTCTTTATATGAGTATCTTCTTTTTTTCCTTAGTGAGTCTAACCAGGGGTTCATCCATTTTATTAAACTTTTTAAAGAATCAGCTCTTTGTTTTATTAATTTTTTGTATAATGTTTTTGTTCTCCATTTCATTAAATTGTGCTCTAATTTTTATTATTTACTTTTTTTCTGTTGACTTTGAGAAACAAGTAGGGAAGGGTAAAGGAAGCCAAATATATAGTTATAGCAGGTGGTTTGACTTGGGGTGGTGGGCACCCAATGCAGATCAGGTATCATATAAATGTATACTTGAAAGCTAAATGATCCTATTAACCAATGTCTTCCCAATAAACTTAATAAATAAAAAAATAAGTTTGCAAGTGTGTTGCCCTCCTTTAAGGTCCAGGCACTTTTCAAACTTTTTTTGTTCCAGCTGGATTTCAGAGGTAGTGTGCCCTATTAGAGTGGTTTTTCCATTCCATATAGTTCAACAATTCTCCTGGTATTAATGCCTATTGATTTTTAAAAACAGATATTTGGGACTCATCTCTCAAGTTCTGGCCTCTAGGGTAGAGGTGCCTGAAGTGGAGGCCAAACCCTTAGTTCTCTTAGGAATAGTTCTATTTTTTTGTGAGATCTTTCCTACTTGTGGGCACCAGATCTGGTTTGGGATTTTTGGCAAGGCCATGTCTCTGCCTCTCCTATCCTTCCTTGTGTGTTCCTTTGTCTTTTGTTCTTTTGTTGAAGAGGCGTTCCTTTTCTATTTCTTAGGTTCATTACAGAGGTAAATATTACTATAGGTAGCTGTTGATTTATTGTATCTATGGGAGGTGATGAATTCAGGTTTTTTTTTACTCTGCCATCTTGAACTTCCCTCAGCATTTCTAGTAATGCAAATAAAGTGATAACTATGTGTCTCAGCTTTTGTTTGTTTTGGGATAGTCTTTTCTTTTCAAAAAATATTTTTAAAATTGATTTCAGAGAAGAAGAGAGAGGGAGAAAGAGATAAGAACAATAATGATGAGAGAGAATCACTGATTGGCTGCCTCCTGCATGCACCCCAACAAGCATATGCCCTAATGGGGAATAGAACTGTGACTACTGGTTCATAGGTCAATGCTCACCACCAAGCCTCAACAATTGGGCTTATATTTTCATTTTTGAAGGACATCTTTGCGGGTTAAATAATTACTTGTTTCCAGTATTTTTATTTCAGGACTTTAAATATATTATCTCACTATCATCTGGGCTGCAGCTTTCTGTTCAGAAATAAACTAAAAGCCTTATGGGAGACCCCCTATTGATTTAAAATTTCTCTCTTAGGAGAGGAAGATTGTGGCTGACAGGACAGAGGCGAGGAAGAGGGTGTAGTGAGTTAAAGGAGAGTGTGTGTATGTGCATAGTGTTTGTGTAAGTGAATGAGGGACAGTTAAATCCAGCAGGAGTATCTGAAGCTGGCAGTCCAGGCTCTCCTGGATAGGGAGCACCTACCACCACTGAGGGCACTCCCTGGGCTGCAGAGCCCATGCCATCTTGAAGGGGAGAGCGATCTCTTCTAGGAACTCATCAGCACCACCACCCAGACTGACGTTGGACCCTGCCTGCAACCCTACAGTCACTCCAGCCAAAATCCCTCTGCCTTGCCCATAGACCTGCAGACCCAAGGTTGTCCACCTCCAAGGGTGGATGGCTCCCACAGCAACTTTCCTCTCCCTTGCTGCTGACCTCCAGACACCTCAGTTGTGCCTTCCCAGTGTGCAGGCCTTCTGAGCCCACTGCCCCACAGGCCGCTCTTGGGTGCCTCTGTGAGCCTCCACTGGGCATTCTTGTATCCAAACAAGGGTGCACAGCCTTGGCAGTAAAAATTCAGACTTCCCCCCTTCCCGGCTGCTGGCTCACAGACACCACAGTCGCACGGCTTCAGTGTGAGGGCCCCTCTGAGTATACTGCCCTGGCAAATGGCACTGGGATGCCTATGTGAGCCGCAGCTGGGTGTGTACAAATCCAACCAAGGGCACAAGGCCCCAGCAGCAAAAACTGAGTCTTCCCCCTCTACAGCTGCCAACCACCAGACACCACAATCATGCCTTTCCAGTGCGCAGGCCTCCTGAGCCCATTGCCGCAAAGGTGCTCTTGGGTGCTTCTGTGAGCCTCTGCTGGGCATGCTTGTATCCAAACATGGGGTGCATGGCCCTGGCAGTAGAAATTTGGACTTCTCCCTTCCCAGCTGCATGCTCACAGACACCATGGTCACACAACTTCAGTGCGAGGGCCCCCCTGAGTGTGCTGCCCTGACAAACGACCCCTGGGTGCCTCTGTGAGCCATCTCTGGGGACAAGTGAATCTAACCAAGGATTCAAGGCCCAAGGAGAAAAAAAATGAGACTTCCCCTTCCATAGCTGCCAACTGCCGGACACCACTGTTGTGCCTTTTCAGCACACAGGCTCCTGAGCCCCACCACCCCATCAAGTAGCTCCCAGGTGCCTCTGTGAGCCCCCCCCCCCCCTGCTCATGCACAAATCTAACCAAGGGTGTAAAGCAACAAAAATTGAGACTTCCCTGCCCTGGCTGCTGACTTCTGGACACCACAGTTGTGCCTTTATAGCATGCAGACCTACTAGCCCACTGCCTCTACAGGCAGCTCCTGGGTGCCTCTTTGAGACCCTCTGGGAATGCTCACATCCAAACAAGGGTGCACAGCCCTGGCAATAGAAATTTGGACTTGTCCCTTCTTGGCTGCAGCCCACAGACACTGCAGTCATATAGTTTCAGCACACAAGCCCGCTAAGTCTGCTACCCTAGCAGGTGACTTCTGGGTGCCTCTGTAAGCCACCACCAGGTGCACTAATATCTAACCAAGGGCTCAAGGCCCTGGTGGCAGAAACTTGGACTTCACCCTCCTCAGCTGCCAACCTCCTGTCTCTGCAGTCACACCGATCCAGTGTGCAAACCCCCTGAGCCTGCTGTCCCAGCACGCAGCCCCAGATGCCTCTCTGAGCCCCCACAAGGCACAACCGTGGCTGCTGGCATCCAATCCCAGCAGTAGCACCACTTCAGCATAGGGCCCTTTGAGCCCACTACCCCAGAAGACAGCTCCTGGGTACCTCTGTAAGCAGCCACTGGGTGCACGTATCCAACCAAGGGCACACACCTCCTGAAATGGAAACTGTGACTTCTCCCTCCATGTGGCCATAGCACACCACAATCGCTCCTATCCAGCATGTGGGCTCCACAAGCACACACAGCTGGAAGATGGCTCCTGGGCCCCTCTTGTGAGCTGATACTCAGCATATGCCTCTCCAACTAGGGGCAATGATTCCCTCAGCAGGATCTATGATATCCCCTCTGTGTTGCCCACCTCTGGACACCTTGGGGAGTTACTGAGGACTCACATCCCCAGACATGGTCACATTATTTCAGCCATAGACTCTGAGATTCCCACATCTTTAGCTGTTGGATCCTGAACCCCCTCATGATTCAGATAGGGAAATAACTTTGGCCAGAGACCCACTGCCTTAACCACAGACTATGAGATGCCTGTCCCCCACTATCATAGGCTCCAGGACCCTCATAAAGAGTTGCAGAGTAATTCTAATCCAGTAAGAGTCACACAACACTGGCCAAAGTCACAGTACCTGAGTCTCAGACTCCTTCCTCCCAGACCATGGACTCTGGGAACCCACAGTGAGCACATACCACCTGAGACCTCAGGCAACCTTTGCCACAAGAGCTGGAACCATGATCACACCCAAAACAGCTTGCACAACAAAGCTGGGGGTGAGTCACATTGCCAATTTGTGTCTTCATGTATGAACAAAATACCTCCATTCAAGACCCAACTATATCAAGAGAACCCAAAAAGCTCAAGAAGGGATCTCTGCTACATCACCAAGCCCAGGATACCTGAGAGACCACACCACTGGGTCCCAAATATCAATAGTTACATAGAACCACCTCCAAAAGAACCTGGGTAGCAAAACAGTTGGATCTAAGACATAGAAACAATTAAAACGTTACAGCAAAAAATGGTGAGACAAAGAAATAATTTCCAAAGGAAAGAAAAAGGAATCACCAGAAAGGGAATTAAATAAAATGGAGGCAAGTAACATGTCAGAGAAAGAATTCAGAGTAATTAATGGTTATAAAGATGCTCAAATGGCTGGATGACAATACAAATCAATGGGAATTATAAGGAGCTAAATGAGAATGTCACCAACATGGAAAGGAACCAAAAAGAAATGAAGAATGGCCTACCTTCAATAAAGAACACAATGGAAGGCTTATACAGTAAACTATAAGAGGCTGAGGACCACATCAGCGAATTACAAGGCAAAGTAGGAAAAAACAACAACACTATTATAGCAGCAACTGGAAAGGAAACTTAAAAAGCAGGAGGAGAGCCTAAGGGAGCTTTGAGAAAAGATGAAATGAAAAAACATCTGCATAATAGGGGTACCAGAGGAGAGGAAATGGATCAAGAAATAGAAAACCTGTTTAAAGAAATAATCTCAGAAAACTTCCCTGATGTTGGCAAGAAAAAGCCACACAAGTCAAAGAGGCATGTGGAGTCCTAAACAAGATGAACCCAAAAAGACTGACACTAAGACACATGATAATTAAATTGACAAACATCAACAACAAAGTAAGAATTTTAAAGGCTGCAAGAGAAAGACAGAAAGTTACCTACTGGGAATCTCGAACTAGAATATCAACTGATTTATCAACACAAATACATCAGGCCAGAAAGGAATGGAATGAAATATACAAAGTAATGCAAAGCAAGGGACTGAGTCCAAAATACTATCGCCAGCAAGGCTATTGTTCAAAATTGAAGGTGGAATCAGGAGCTTCAGAAACAAAAAAGAGCTAAGAGAGTTTATACCACCAAGCCAGCAATGCAAGAAATGCTAAAGGGACTTCTGTAAAAAGAAAAAAAAAATAGAAAAGCAAGAAGGAACACAAGCATAAAGAATAAAAATGTTGACAAACAAGGACTTATAATAATAACATTAAATGTAAATAAAATAAATGCTCCAATCAAAAAAACATAGGATAGCTGAATGGATAAGAAATCATGACCCATATATTTGCTGTCAACAAGAGACCCATATCAGAACAAAGGATTCACACAAACTGATAATGAAGGGATGGAAAAAAAATTTCAGGCAAATGGAAATGAGAAAAGAGCTAGGGTTGCAATATTTATATCTGACAAAACAGACCTTAAAGAAAAGGCCATAACAAGAGATAAGGAGGGCCACTTCATAATACTAAAGGCAGCAATTCAACAAGAGGATATAACTCTGGTAAACATATATGCTCCCAATATAGAAGCACCCAACTACATAAAAACAAAACAAAAGAAAAGAAAAACAAAAACAAAACTTCATGAAGATACCAAGGGAGAGATCCATAGCAATACAATCATGGTAGGGGACTTTAACACCCTATCAACATCACTGGATAAATCCTCTAGACAAAAAATTAGCAAAGAAACATCAGTCTTAAATGATTCACTAGACCAGATGGACTTAATTGACATCTTTAGAACATTTCATCTCAAAGCTACAGAATAGTCATTCTTCTCAAGTCCACATGGGGCATTTTCAAACATAGACCACATATTAGGACACAGGCGAAGTCTTTTCAAATTCAATAAGATAGAAGTCACATCAAGCATCTTCTCATACCACAATGGCATAAAATTAGAAATCAACTACAATAAAAACAATGAGAAAAAATCAAACATTTGGAGGCCAACTAGCATGCTACTAAACAATGGTTGGGTTACCAAAGAGATCAAAGAAGAAATACAAAACATCCTGGAAACAAATGAAAAGGAAAACACAACAATCCAAAATCTATGGGATGCAATGAAAACAGTCCTGAGAGGGAAATTCATAGCTCTACAGGCTTACCTCAAAAAAACAAGAAAAACTGGTAATAAATTATCTAACCTTGCAACTTAAAGAATTAAAAAAGAGAGCAACAAGAAAATCCCAGAGTAACCAGAAGAAAGAAAATAAGAAAGATCAGAGTAGAAATAGATGACAAAGAGACCAAATATATATATATATATATATAAATATATATAAATAAATATATATAAATATATATAAATATATATAAATATATATAAATATATATAAATATATATAAATATATATAAATATATATAAATATATATAAATATATATATAAATATAAATTTATTTATATAAATATATAAATATATATATATATAAATATATATTTATATATATTTATATATATTTATATATATGAAACCAAGAACTGGTTCTTTGAAAGGATAAACAAGATTGATGAATCTGTAGCCAGGCTCATCAAGAAACAAAGAGAGAGGACCTAACTAAACAAAATCAGAAATGAAAGAAGTGAAGTAACAATTGACCCCACAGACATACAAATGATTATAAAAAAATACTACAAACAACTCTACTTCAACATACTGGACAACCTCAACAAAATGGACATATTCCTAGAATAATACAAGCTTCCAAAGCTCAATAAGGAAGAAAAAAATAAACTTGAATAGGCTGATAACTACTAATTAAATTGAAACAATAAGAAAAAGCTTCCAGAAAACAAAAGCCCTGGACCAGATGGTTTCACTGGGGAGTTTTTACCAACATTCAAAGAAGAACTAAAAACAATCCTTCTCACTATTCCAAAAGATTCACAAAGAAGGCACACTTCCAAGCTCTTTCTATGAAGCAGCATTTCCTTAATCCCCAAGTCAGATAAAGGCACTACAAAGAAAGAGAATTAAAGGCCAGTATCTCTGATGAACATAGATGCTAAAATCCTCAACAAAATTCTAGCAAACCACATCCAGCATTGCATTAGAAAGATCATACACCATGACCAACTGGGATTTATTCCAGGAATCCAAAGCTGGTAAAATATCTGCAAAAATGTGAGACATCACATAAACAAATTGAGAGACAAAAATCACATAAACATATCAACTGATGCAGAAAAGTCATCAAAGACAAAATCCAACACCCTTTTTTGACAAAAAAAAAAATGTTTAGCAAAATGGGAATAGAGGGATCAGACCTCAACATAATAAAAGCTTTATATGACAAACCTAGAGCCACCATCATATTCAACGTGCAAAAACTAACACCATTTCCCCCAAGAACAGGAATAAGACAGGGATGCCCACTTTCACCACTCCTGTTTGACCTAGTAGTGGAAGTACTAGCCATAGTGATTACACAAGAAGAACTAAAAGGCATCCAAACTGGAAAAGAAGAAGTAATATTGTCATTATTTGCAGATGATATGATATTGTATATAGAAAAACCCTAAAGACTCCATCAAAAAACTACTGGACTTAACAAATGAATCTGGCAATGTAGCAGGATACAATATTAACACCCAGAAATCTATGTCTTTTTTATACACCAGTAATGAACTCACAGAAAAAGAAACTAAAAAACCAATCACCCTGATAGGTTTGGCTCAGTGGATAGAGCATCAGCCTGTGGACTCTCAAGGGTACTAAGTTCGATTCTGGTCAAGGGCATGTACCTTGGTTGCGGGTACATCTCCAGTGGGAGGTGTGCAAGAGGCAGCTGATCAATGTTTCTCTCTCATCGATGTTTCTAGTTCTCTATGCCTCTCCCTTCCTCTCTGTAAAAAATCAATTATATATATATATACACACACACACAATCCCATTGATCACTGCAACAAAAAAATTTAAGATACCTATGAATAAATTTAACCCAGGAGGTAAAGGCCCTGTACTTAGAAAATTATAGAACACTAGGGGCCCGGTGCACAAAATTTGTGCACAGGTAAATTGGGGTGAGGGTGCAGGTGGGGGAAGAGGAGGGCAAGCGGGGAGGTCCCTCAGCCGGACCTGGACTTCATCCAATTCGCGAGCACTCAGGAGAAGTGCTACTGATGGCTTGGACCCACTGTACCTGGTTCTCTGCTTTCTGCCCGGCCTGTCTGCTCCACACTACAGAGATAGGCAAGCAGGTGCTGCTGGGCGATGCCTGCGGGGTCCTTGATGGCTCCAGCCCCCTCATCCCCTCCTTGGCAGCCATGGCCCCAGCCCAGCATAGGCCAGGATAGCACCTGGGGATTCCCGGGTGGGTCTGTCTGGCCACGGCCCCTGGTTCCCAGGTCCACAGCCCTGCTGGTCTAGGGCCGGCCAGCCCAGCAGCTGGGATTCCCGGGTGGGTCTGGGTGGCCCTGGGTGGCCACGCACGGGGTTCCCAGGTTCTTGGCCCTGCTGCCTGAAATTGATCGAGGCTCGCTCCTCCCTGCCCCCCTACCCCACCCCTCCCATGTGGCCTGCAGGAAGGCAACTGATGGCGAAGGGCCGGACACAGGGAGGCAACTGTGTCCGCCCTTGCTGCCATGGGTTGCTTTCTGGCAGAGGTGTGGGGCTGCAGGCCTCCTCCCACCCCCCCACCCCGCCCCTCCTGTGTGGCCTGCAGGAAGGCAACAGAGGGCGGGGGACACAGGGAGGCAAGCCTCCCTGTGTCCGCCACCATCTTGGCTCGGCTAATTTGCATACTGCCACTCTGATTGGCTGCTGGGCCTGGCTTACCCCTTCCCTGAGAAACGGTTAATTTCAATATTATGCTTTTATTAGTTAAGATTGTAAAAAGAGATAGAGGAAGACATCTAATCTAATAAAAGAGTAATATGCAAATTAACCATCACTCTGAGACACCTAAGCCATGCCCACCAGCCAAGCCATGCCCACCAGCCAAACAGAGCGGCTGTATGCAAATTAACCCAGCTAAGATGGAGGCCAGCAGCCACGGAGCTAGAGCAAACAGGAGGCTTCCATTGCACCAGCCATGGAGGAAACTGCCTCCTTAGGCCAGCTGGGTCTCTGCTCAAGGCAACACAGTTTCAATTATAGAAGCCACAGAGCTGAAGCAAACAGCTTCATTGCCTGCCTAGGCCTCTGCTCAAGGCAACAAAGTTTCAATTATAGGCGATAAATGAACCCCAGAAACCTGATTCCAGCCAACTTTCCTGGGATGTTGGGTCAATGGGAGCTGTGGGAAGCCTGAAAATGGGCCTCAGCCCATCACCCAGGGTGGTCACACCCCCATGGGGTAAGGTTCCCCACTCTGGGACTTGGCCAGCCTGAAAAGAGCCATCAGCCCCTTACCCAGGCTAGCCAGGAATGCCAGCAGGTGGACATCTCCTGATGGGTCCCAGATGGTGAGAGGACACAAGCCAGGCTGAGGGACACCTCCAAGTGCACACATTTTTGTGAACTGGGCCCCTAGTCTAATCTAATAAAAGAGTAATATTGAAATGACCGTTTCTACGGGATACCTAAGTCACGCCCACCAGCCAATCAGAGCAGCAGGATGCAAATTAACCCAGCCAAGATGGAGGCTGGCAGTCACAGAGCTGAGTAAACAGACAGCTTCCATTGTAGCAGGAGTAAAACTGTTTGCCGCCCAGCTGGGCCCCTCTGTGCTCCAGGCAACAACATACTTGCAACATTGTCTCAATTATAGAAGCCTTGAGCTGAAGCAAACAGCAGTCCTGACTGGGACTACTAAGGCAACATTGTCTCAATTGTAGAAGCCATGGGATGAAGCAGAGAGGAGGCTTGGTTACCTGCCTAGGCTCGGCTTAAAAGAACAGTGTATCAATTATAGAAGATAAATAAACCTCAGAAACCTGCTTCCAGCCAGCCTTGCTGGGACATTGGGTCAATGAAAGCTGTGGGCAGTCTAAAAGCCTGAAAACACCCCTCAGTCCATCACCCAGGCTGGCCACACCCCAGTGGGGTGAGGGACTCCACTGGGAGGCTTGGCTAGCCTATAAACAGCCATCAGCCCCTCATCCAGGCTGGCCAGGTACCCCAGTAAGGACCCAAAACCTGAAGGGACTGTGGGCAGCCTGAAAGCCTGAAAATGGCCCTCAGCCCCCTCACCCAGGCTGACCACACCCCCATGGGGTCAGGGTCTCCACTGGGAGGCTTGGCCAGACTGCAAACAGCCATCAGCCCCTCACCCAGGCTAGCCAGGCATGCCAGCAGGTGGATATCCCCAGAGGGGTCCCAGACTGTGAGAGGACACAGGTTGGGCTGAGGGACCTCCCGAGTGCACAAATTTTTGTGCACCAGGCCCTTAGTATATATATAAAAAAGGAATTCTTACCATTTGCAATAGTGTGGATGGAACTATAGAGCATTATGCTAAGCGAAATAAGCCAGTCAGAAAAAGGTAAGTATCATATGATCTCACCCATTTGTGGAACATAAACTGATGAACAAAAATAGAACCAGAGACATAGAAGCATCAAACAGACTGTACAACCTATGTGGAAAGGCAGGGGATGAGGGGGTAAGAGATCAATAAGAAGACTTGATTGCATGTATATGAGCAAAACCAATGGACACAGACAGTAATGGGGGTGAGGGCTTGTGCTTGGGGCAGGGAGTGGTGGGGGAGAGATCAATAGGGAAAAACAGACTCATGTAATACTTTAAACAATAAAGAATTTTAAAAAATTCTCTTAGTTTATTTTTATTTCAGACAGTTTTATCATAATGTATTTTGGAAATGTTTATTTTGGGTTAAAATTTTGGGATGATTTATTAGCTCATGAACTTAGATGTTCAAATTTCTCTCCAGGCGGAAAGTTTTCAGTCATTATTTATTATTTTTGTTGTTGAAAAGTTTAAGAACGTTTAGCTTAATTACATCTATTTAATTTAATTATTCTTAATAAGCTGATGAACAAAATAGATCCAGAGTCATGGAAGCATAGAACAGACTGACAAATCTCTGAGTTAAGGGGGGATATGAGAAGAGATTAACCAAACAATATATATAGTAACAGACAAAAGTTTTTTGGGGAAAAGGAGTGAGCAAGGTGGAGAGGGAAAAAGCAGGGACATCTGTAATACTTTCAACAATAAAGATAAATTTTAAAACATTTACAATTTTGTTTGGATTACTCAAAAAAGTTTCATGAGATTTTAAACAGCTAACCATAATCTAAGTTGTCATTCTTTTTTATATTGTTCACACTATTATATTACAGATGTCCCCTTTTTTCCTCACCGTTTTGACCCCTCCACCCAGCCACCCCCAGCACCCTCGGCCTTTGCCACACTGTTGTCTCTGTTCATGGGCTATGCATATATGTTCTTTGGCTAATCTCTACCAGTCTCCCCCACACCCTTCCCATCTGCTCTCTGTCAGTCTGATCCATGTATCCATGCCTCTTATCCTATTTTTTTCATCAATTAATTTTTTATTAGAATCCACATATAAGTGAGATCATATGGTATTTGTCTTTCCTTGACTGGTTTATTTCACTTAGCATAATAATCTTCAGATCCACCCATGCTATAAAAAGAGTAAGAGTTCCTTTTTTAATAGCTTTGTAGTATTCCACTGTGTAAATGTACTACAGCTTTTTTAAAAATTTATCTTTATTGTTCAGATTATTACAGTTGTTCCTCTTTTTTCCCCCATAGCTCCCCTCCTCCCATTTCCCACCCCACCCTCTGTCTCTCCGCCACTGTCCTCATCCGTAGTTGTACGATCATTGTCCATTCTCTTTCCGCACCCCCAACACCCTTTACCCCCGAAAATTGTCAGTCCACTCCCTTTCTATGCCTCTGATTCTATTCTATTCACCAGTTTATTCTATTCATCAGATTTTTTATTCACTTGATTTGTAGGTTCACTTGTTGATAGATATGTATTTGTTGTTCATAATTTTTATCTTTACTTTTTATTCATTCTCTTCTCAAAGGATACCTTTCAACATTTCATATAATACTGGTTGGGTGGTGATGAACTCTTTTAGCTTTTTCTTGTCTGTGAAGCTCTTTATCTGACCTTCAATTCTGAATGATAGCTTTGCTGGGTAAAGTAATTTTAGTTGTAGGTTCTTGCTGTTCATCACTTTGAATATTTCTTGCCACTCCCTTCTGGCCTGCAAAGTTTCTGTTGAGAAATCAGCTGATAGTCGTACGTGCCCCCTTGTAGGTAACTAACTGCTTTTCTTTTGCAGCTTTTAAGATTCTTTCCTTGTCTTTTGCTCTTGGCATTTTAATAATGATGTGTCTTGGTGTGGTCCACCTTCGGTTCCTTTTGTTTGGAGTTCTCTGCGCTTCCTGGACTTGGAAGTCTATTTCTTTCACCAGGTGGGGGAAGTTTTCTGTCATTATTTCTTCAAATAGGTTTTCAATATCTTGCTCTTTCTCTTCTTCTGGCACCCCTATAATTCTGATGTTGGTACACTTGAAGTTGTCCCAGAGACTCCTTACACTATCTTCATATTTTTGGATTTTTTTTTCTTTCGGCTTTTTTGGCTGGGTGGGTTTTGCTTCTTCACATTTCGTATCTTTGACTTGATTCTTGCAATCCTCTCGTCTGCTGGTGGATCTCTGTATATTACTCTTTATTTCAGTCAGTGTATGCTTAATTTCTAGCTGGTTCTTTTTCATATTCTCAAGGGTCTCACTAAATTTATCAGCAGTCTCTAGAAACTTCTTGAAAAACCTTATAACCGTGGTTTTGAACTCTATATCCAGTCGTTTGCGTTCCTCCATTTCTGTCTTTTGTGACCTGTTTCATAGTCTCTGCATTTTGGCTTTCTGTGCTAGGTGTCCTATATAGGGCCCAGTGATTCAGCCTCCCCAATCACCTGGGGTGGACACTCTTGTTGTACGCCTTTGAAGGCTGGGTGCACAGTCTTGTTGTAGTTATCACTGGGAGGTATCACTGGAGGGAAATGACCTGCAGGCCTTTCTCCTCATTGTTTGGAGTTTGGATCTATTGGAGTTCTGTCTCAGCTGCAGACCCTTAGGTTATGCTGCAGGCAGGCAGGCACACAGCTTGGGCGGGGTTGTAGGTGGGGTGGGGCGGGGTCTAAGAATCATTGGGGGTGGAGCGACTCACAATGGCTTCCCCTCTGCTGATGCCGTAGTTTCTACCGGGTTTGGCGTCTCCAAGCCCTGGGGTCTGCGCACGATTCTCAGTCCCTGAATCTCCACGTCAGTGATTGCTGCAAACAGCACTGCTAGAACACCACTGGTCTTCCACCACCCCGTTACCCCACAGCTCGTGTCGCATTCATTGCGACCCGGGAGCTTATAATCTCTTTCCAAGCCACGGACCTGAGCGCCACTGCCGCTCCCTTTCACCCACACTGCTGCACCGCCACCTCCGTTTGGCGCGTCCGTACCTTTCAGTTTGGGCGCTGAGAGCTTCTATTCAGTCTCAAAGCACTCCTTCTCTTGCCTTGTAGTTGTAAACTTCCCCTCCCTTGGTTCTGGAGAATGGCCATTTATCTGTAGAGTTGTATTTCTATAATGTAAGTGTGGAAGCTTCACATTTAGGTATATACCTCATGCCGCCATCTTGGTTCCCTCTACTACAGCTTTTTTATCCACTCATTTATTGATGCATACGCGGGCTGTTTTCAGATTGTGGCTGTTGTAAATAATGCTGCAGTGAACATAGGGCACATGTATTCTTTCTGATTAGTGTTTCCAGAAGTGGGATCACTGGGTCAAAGGCAATTCTATTTTAAATTTTTTGAGAAAACTCCATACTGTTTTCCAGAATGACTGCACCAATCTGCATTCCCACTAACAGTGCACTATAATTCCCTTTCTCCACATCTTCGCTAGTACTTTTTATTGATTTATTGATGGTAGCTATTCTGACTAGTGTGAACTGATACCTCATTGTGGTTTAATTTGTAGTTCTCTAATGATTAATGATATTGGGCATTTTTTCATATGTTTTGGCCATATGTATGTACACTTTGGAGAAGTGTCTATTTAGGTCCTTTGCCCATTTTTCAATCAGATTTTTATCTTCTGTTGTTGAGTTGTATGATTTCTTTATACATTTTGGAAATGAACTCCTTATCAGATGTATCATTGGTGAATATGTTCTCTCATACAGTAGGTTCCCTTTTCATTTTGTTGATGGTTTCTTGAATATGGCATATGTTTCCACTTGTTTGTATCTTCCTCTATTTCTTTCTTCATTGTTCTATAGTGTCCTGGTACAGGTCTTTTACCTTCTTGGTTAAGTTTTTTTCTTACATACTTTATTTTTTGTTGTTGTTGTTGGAATGGTAAATGAGATTTTTCAAAGTTTTTCTTTCTGATATTTTATTATTGGTGAATAAAAATACCACTAATTCCTGTATATTAATTTTGTACTTGCTATTTTGCCAAATTCATTTATTAAATCTAATTTTGATGGAGTCTATATGGTTTTCTATGTACATTATCATTTCGTCTCTGGATAATGACAGTTTCCTTCCTCTTTTCTAATTTGGATACAATTTATTTCTTCTTCTAATCTTATTGGTATTCATAGAACTTTCAGTACTATGTTGAATAACAGTGGTGAAAGCAGACATCTCTGTTGTGTTCCTGATCTTAGAGAAACATATTTAGTTTTTATCCCTTGTGAATGATGTTGGCAGCAGGTTTTTCATATATAGCCTTTATTATGTTGAGGTAAGTTCTCTCTCTTACCACTTTGCTGAGAGTTTTTTTTGTAAATGTTTGCTGGTTTTTACAGAATGTTTTTCTGCATCTATTGATATGATCATATAATTAATGTTTTTAATTTTGTATAGGTGAAATATCATATGTATTGAACTTGTGATATTTACCCTACATTCCTAGAATAAATTCCACTTGGTCTTAGTGTATAATATTTTTAATGTGTTGCTGGATTTGATTTGCTAATATTTTGCTGAGGATTTTAGCATTTATGCTCCTTGTGGATATTAGCCTTTAATTTTCTTTTCTTGTAGTGTCCTTCTCTGGTTTTCGAATTAGGATAATGCTGACCTTGTATTAAGAGCTTGAAATTCTTCCCTTCTCTTGAATGTTTTGGAATTGTTTGACTGGGATAAGAGTTTGTTCTTCTTTGAATGTTTGATAAATTTCCCCAATGAAGCCATCCTATCCAAGAGTTTTGTTTGCTTGGAGTTTTTTTTAATTATTGCTTCAGTTTCATTAATTGTTATCAGTCTGTTCAAGTTTTCTGATCCTTCCTGATTCAGTTTTGGAAGATTGTATATTTCTAGAAACTTTTCACTTTTGATAAGTTTGTCTAACTTGTTGGCATATAGTTGTTCACAGTATTTTCTTACAATGTTCAGCATTTCTGTGATGTCAGTTTTACCTCACCTCTTTCTGTTCTGATTTTATTTATTTGGGTCCTTTTTACTTTTCTTGATGAGTCTGGCTAAGGATTCATCTATCTTGTTTACCTTTGCAAAGAATCAGCTCTTGCTTTCATTGATCTTTTGTTTACTTTTTGTCTCTATATCACTTATTTCTGCTTTGATCTTTATTATTTCCTTTATGTGGGTTTTTCTTTGTTCTTTCTTAGTTCTTTTAGGTACAGGATTCAATATTTTATTTAAAAGACTTTTCTTGTTTCTTGATTTAGGCCTATAATGCTATGAACTTCCCTTTCAGGACAGCTTTTGCTACATTCCATACATTTTTGATTTGTTCTGTGTTCATTTTCCTTCATTTTTGGATAATTTTTTATTTCTTCCCCCTTTCCCCATTTGTTGTTTAATAACATGCTATTTAGCCTTGATTTGTTTTGAGTTTTTTTATTGTAGTTGATTTCTAGTTTCATGCCATTGTGATCTGAGAAGATCTTGATATGATTTTAATCTTCTTGAACTTGTAGAGACTTGTGTGTACTAACATATGGATTACTTTGAGAAAGTTCCATGTACACTTGAGAAGAATGTGTTTTTTGATGCTTGAAATGTTGTGATGAAATGTTATGTGAATATCAATTAAATTTATCTGATGTAGTGTGGCATTTAAGGTCACTGTTTCCTTATTGATTTTTTTTCTTTCTTTTTTTAATTTTTTTTAATTTTTTACATTTTTTTAAATTACATAAAGCTTTACACAGATTAGTACATATATTTCTTTTTTCCCCCCTGCCCTTCTGCCCGCCTCCCCTACCCCCCAGTGTTTTGTGTCCATTGGTTATGCTTAAATGCTCACACAAAAGTCCCTTGGCTGATCTGTTACCCCTCCCCCCCAACATCCCTGTCCTTGTTGCTGTAATTTGACAGTCTGTTTGATGTTGCTCTGCCTCTGCATCTATATTTGTTCACCAGTTTATAATGGTTATTATTATCCATAGATGAGTTAGGACATGTGGTATTTTTCTTTCATTGACTGGCTTATTTTACTTAGCATTATGTTCTCCAGCTCCATCCATACTCCTGCAAATGCTAAGAACTCCCTCCTTTTTACAGCAGCATAGTATTCTATTGTGTAGATGTACCACAGTTTTCTAATCCATTCATCAGTTGATGGGCACTTAGGCTGTTTCCATATTTTAGCTATGGTAAATTGTGCTGCTATGAACATAGGGATGCATATGTCCTTTCTGATTGGTGTTTCTGGTTTCTTAGGATGTATTCCCAGAAGTGGGATTACAGGGTCAAAAGGGAGATCCATGTTTAATTTTTTGAGGAAACTCCATACTGTTCTCCACAGTGGCTGCACCAGTCTGCATTCCCACCAGCAGTGCACAAGTGTTCCTTTTTCTCCGCATCCTCTCCAGCACTTGTCATTTTGTTGATTTGTTGATGATAACCATTCTTACAGGTGTGAGATGGTACCTCATTGTTGTTTTGATTTGCATCTCTCAGATGATTAGTGACTTTGAGCATGTTTTCATATGTCTCTTGGCTTTCTGAATGTCCTCTTTGAAAAGTGTCTGTTTAGGTCTTTTGCCCATTTTTTGATTGGATTGTTTGTCTTCTTTTTGTTAACTTGTATGAGTTCCCTATAAATGTTGGAGATTAAACCTTTATGAGTGCTAACATTGGCAAAAATGTTCTCCCATGTAGTGGGTTTTCTTGTTGTTTTGCTGATGGTTTCTTTTGCTGTGCAGAAGCTTTGTATTTTGATAAAGTCCCATTTGTTTATTTTCTCTTTAGTTTCCAATGCCCTAGGGGCTGTATCGGTGAAGAAACCGCTTTGGCATATGTCTGAGATTTTGTTGCCTTTGTAT
>PVJC01035149.1:0-18419 GCA_004026665.1 Murina feae
TTCCACCCATCTTAACAATCTACCCTTTCCCAGGTGTTCCAAGGTTACTGTGTCAGCTAACAATCCACCCTTCCCTCAGGGCAGCGATTCTGCTTTGTTTCGCTAATCCAGTTTTGGTGAAGGAGGCAGTGCCTCAGCTGAAGGTCATTTCCCCCAGAACATCAAGGCTACCTTTGAATTAGCCCTTTTTCCTTCTCATACTTACCAAGTTATCCTGACAATAGACTGTAATAAGTAAAGAAAACTGGATTATTGTTCATATCCAGCAACACTATGGGACAGAGAGAGGTTAACTGGATTGCTTAATTTTCAATGGGGAGAAAGAGGTAATTAGCTAAACTTAAAAATTTCCCAAATTTTTATGGTATTCTGTACTAGAATGACAAAATATTATAGCAGAAAGAAACCATATATTGGTTAACAATTTATTTCCCTTACTTCATTTTTTAAAATATATTTTTATTGATTTCAGAGAGGAAGGGAGAGGGAAAATAGGAACATCAATGATGAGAATCACTGATTCTCTATACAACCGGGGCACGTGCCCTGACCACGAATCTCAGTGCAACCTCCTGGTTCATAGGTCGACATTCAACCACCGAGTCACACCTACTGGCATATTTCCATCCAAGGTTACACAGCTCGTTCAGACAGAATCAGAACTTTCTGCTCTTAACTCTCTCTTTTTATTGCATCACGCTTTTTTTTAATTTAATTTTTATTGCTTTTCGAGATGAAGGGAGAGAAGGAGAAACATGCATTGATGGCATGCACTCTGACCAGGGATCAAACCCCCAACCTTTCTGTGTACAGGTGGATGCTCCAGCCAAGCTCCAGAAGCCAGAGCTGCATCACAATGCTTTTCAAAATGATTAAATATCAAGGAAATATACTTGAGTTCCTACTAATACATTCGTTAGCATTCTTTGTTTTAAAAAGGGAGTGTACTTGAAGATAAAATCTAGTAGTTTTAAGTTAAAGCATATTGGCCTTTTACTTTTTAAGAATTAAACAGGTACAACAGAGAAAAAGTATCTCTATTTTCCTACTTTTTATGAGGAAACAGAACTGTGAAATTTTAAAACTTTTAGGCTGCCAGCTATATTTGGCCCAAATTATGAGTTCACCCGAGCTTTTTCTACCTTGAAAATGGTATTAAAAAAATAAAGTGTGGGGCAAAAGTAGGTTTACAGTTGTGAATATTCAAGTTTATTCTTGTATTATTTATTGTTGTATTATTTTCCACACAATTAACTGCAAACCTACTTTTTCCCCACCCCATATTTTATCACAAATTGTTATTACCGTTCAAATGACTCTGAACACCTCTACTCAGATAGCTAATCATGCCCTGGGGTTTAATAATTTATTGAAAGTAGGTTTTGATAACAAGATATATTTTAAAAGGATATATTGTCTGGTAGTTTTAAGGGATAGTGTTCAACGAAAGGATTTGAGGAGTTTAGGTGATTTTCCATAATTAGTGTGTTACACAGGTAACATGGTAATAGGTTTTTAGGATATATCTTAGTGTGTAAATTAGTAGGAACATCAAAAAGTGGGCCAAGGTCTAATGCAGAGGACCCCATTATTATCAGTTGCCACCTATCTTTCAAGATTTCGGCCAAGTTCTTAGTCAAATGGACTGCTTTAAATGGAAAATTAGGCTGCCAAATTTTTTCTCTTTTAATTAATTGAACATTGTCTAGAAATTTTCCTTACCTTGGCAAAGGAAGGAGGAACAAGATATAAGAGGAAGTAGCACCCATATCTTTTTAGTCAGTTTGTTCTGCACTTAAATCTATACTGTAACATACTTGAGTTTAAGATTCTGAAGAAGACTAAACAACTCAAAGGTAATCAATAAATACCTGTGAGCAGATGACTTAAATAACAGCAGATCAATATATGTTATTTTCTCATTACTTAGGCATGTCTAGAGCAAACTTATCCCTGTTCTCTAAAGCCATTCATTTTCAAAAAGCTCTCCTGTCTTTCAACATTAAAAAAGAGTAAGAGAAAAAGTTGCTTTTCTAAGTAGGACTCTAAGCAGCCTCTAATTTGCTCAGCTCATTCCACCTCACACATACCAACTCTACTCGGATGTCCTCTAACCCGCCTGCACGCTGAATGGAGCACACATAATGCTGAAGGTGGTGACTTTAATCAGCTACACAGCACTCAGACCTTTTCCTACTCCCGTATGTTTAATCACACACATCATCAACTGCATTTTATAATTAGTAGCAGCGTTATTACAGTTTATTCTGCCGTGTTTTATCATCTTAACTTTTAGTGTAAGTTGACAGAAAATAATTACTATAATCAACGCTTTTTTTTTTAATCTTAAAGCAGTTAACTACAAGAAATCACATGTAAACCACTATTTAAACCATATTCACATTTACCAGCCTAAGAGAAGCTTTTCAAATGATGCAGGCCTCTGCTTCATCAGAAAGATTCAGGGAGGAAAAAAAAACATGACAAGTTATTTGTTGTTTAGGAACAACAAAAAGAATTTATAACTGCAACTCCAATGTTCCATAAATACTCCCTATTTCTATAAGTAACCTTCTAAAATCTTGTATAATAAAGCTTAATATGCAAATTGTCCCCTCAGGTGGTCGTTGGACCAGAGTTCGTCTGCTGGGGCAGCGCGGAACATGGCAGGCATTGGTGATGCAGTGCTGGCAGCAGGCAGCAGTGAAGGAGCTGCTGGCCCCAAAAGGCCCTGAAGAGAGCGGGACCACAGCAGGATGGTGGAGCAGGTGAGTGAGCGGCGCCAGGCCAAGGCAGGTGTGAGCGGGGACCAGACGCTGCCCAGAGGCAAGAGGTCAGCTGCCCTTCCACACCAGATGCTCGCACTTCGATCGCCGGCCAGGCCTAGGGACCACACCTGTGCAAAATTTCGTGCACCAGGCCTCTGGTATACATAACTGAGCCAGCTATAAAACACGACCCCTGAAAGTTTAGTGTCTGAGGAAAATCCTCATAGAATATTTGGAAAGCATAGCTTATACATAAAATATAATTGTGAGCAAATATAAAAACAACAATTCAAGATTTATATTTTAGGAAGAAAAGAACAATTTATTTTAAGTGTCTCTACCTAAATGTATTTTGGTATCAAACAACTACAATTAGTGATGGGGCAAAATGCATCCGAAACTGTTAGTTATTTACAAAAACTATACAAAATTAGATTAATTATAACATCGACTTATTAAAGCTTCCTGAAATTAATTTTGCTTTTGGAAAAGTATCAAAAGTCTTCAAATTCAGAATGAGTCTTTATTACTTTTAATTCATTGAATTATAGCACATCAGATCTTCAAGCAAAAACAACAGATGAACACCTATATGATAAAACATTCTCCTCCTCCCGGCAGCTTGGAATGAAAGTGAAAGCGTGTTCCCTTTTTCGTGAAGAAAAGCACTTCAACAAAGTGTCCAACAGAAATCAGATACCTGTCAGAAGGCTTGTCTACTGGAACTCAAGTTGAGCCACTGCTCTACATTATTAAAAACTGACTTACACTAAGTCCTTTTTTTCTTTATTAAATAAGTTTTTCTGAGACATTTCAGATCTCTAAGCCTTACAGTAAAAAAATGTTACTTGGTTTTTACTAGTAAATCCACAACCTTAGAAGGTATGTATCTTCAAGATAATACATATTTTTCAGGGTGCATATAAGCATAACTAAAATTCTTACATTGTTAACAAATCTAGAAGCACTAATTTAATATTTCATTGCAAAATATAGGTGGTCTTAAGAACAAAATGCTTAGTCAATTTTTCTTAAGCTTTTAGGTTTGGTACCAAAATATTTAAAAGTTAAAAAAATTACCATGACTCTTTGCTACTGGCTTTCCAGATATTAATCTGCAGACAAGCTAAAATACTTATCTAACAAAGTATCTAATTATCTAACAATATTTATCATGAACTCATAAAACAATAACACATACATAATATAAAAGTAACATCAACAGAAATAGCCATAGGTATTTGAGGTCTAAATTGAGTTTATCTAATAAGGGTTACATGAGAAATATAAGACCCAAAATAAATTTCAGATACAAAGTCATATCATGTGGCTTTGTTCAAACACACCTACAACCCAGGTTCAAATTAAATAGCTAGGCCGGCTTTTTTATATCACCAGCTTTCATCAGGGCTTTAATGGCTCTTGCCCTCATCTCAAGTTCTAGCAGCTCCAGTTGCTGTGCAGAAGGCTGAACATCTTCTGGTGGAGGAACAGTTAGGGTAGCTGCTTTGGGCTCCTTTGGGCTAGACTCTGCCAGTCCCAGAATCTCATTCACACTTTTCTCAATGTCTTTCTCCAGGTCATCTATCTGACCAGCTTCACTCTGGACTGTATTTTCTGGTACCTCAGGAGCAGCTGCCTCTTCATTGCATGGGCCTTCTATGTCGCTATCGTAAGCATCTGCATTTATACTGAGTACATCACTATCTTCCCCTTTGCCTGTAATAAACAAAAAAAGTCAGAAAGAACCATGTAATCTAATTGCCTTAGTCAAAATTTCCTTTCTATTTATGCTTAACGGACTTCTTTGACCCACACCTCCCACCATGGAGTCCCAAACATCCTAACTAATAAAAGCGTAATATTAAAATTAACCGTTTCTTCTGGACACCTAAGCCACACCCTCCAGCCAATCAGAGCGACTGTATGCAAATTAACCCAGCCAACACGGAGGCCGCCACTCACGGACCTGAGTAAACGGCAGCTTCCATTGCAGCAGGACTGAAACTGAAACTGTGGTTGCTCAGCTTATCCTGGTTCAGTGCAAAACATGTTTGCAACAAACTATCAATGATAGACAGCAGGCCTGGTCTGACTACTAAGAGTAACATTGTCTCATTATAGAAGCCGCTGGGAGGTGAAGCAGAGGAGGTTTCGTTACTAGGCCTCGGCTTAAAGGAACAGTGCGTCAATTATAGAAGATAAACAAACCCCAGAAACCTGCTTCCAGCCAGCCTTGCTGGGACATTGGGTCAATGGGAGCTGTGGGCAGCCTGAAAGCACCCCTCACCCCATCACCCACGCTGGCCACAACCCAATGGAGTGAGGGACCTTACTGGGGGGCTTGGCCAGCCTGCAAACAGCCATCGGCCCCTCACCCAGGCTGGCCAGGTACCCCAGTAGGGACCCAAAACCTGAAGGGACTGTGGGCAGCCTGCAAACAGCCATCAGCCCCTCACCCAGGCTGGTCAGGCACGCCAGCAGGTGCACATCCCCAGAGGGGTCCGAGACTGTGAGAGGGCACAGGCCGGGCTGAGGGACCTCCCGAGTGCACAAATTTTTGTGCACCGGGCCCCTAGTATTCTATAATCCCCCATCCCACTGACTTTGAAAACAGATATAATTTAATGTAAATTTTAATGTATTTTTCATTCCAATTTAAAATATGTAAGCATTGGGAAACTTATACCATCATAAGGAGTTCTGTGATTTTTTTTTCCTAAATAAAATGTCATAACACTTTACACCAGTGTGAAGCTTCTACATTACAAATTGAAAACTGACATTGGAAACCTCTGGGGACTGGATACTGCTTATTATTGAAGCAAAATTCCATTCTTAAATTGTTTAAGAAAGAGTTTAAAATACTTTGCTTTATAAACTACAAAAAAGGGAAAAAATCATTAGTAAGCTGGACACCATGTACATTGCAATTATCCCAAATCTTTTCATATGCTTTTTCAAATACTTTGTTCTAAACCAATAAATTAAAAGAGAATGCCTAAGGCCATTTTCTAAGATAAAATACGTTTTCATCAAGAGGATTTTAATTAATAAAGTTATTTAGTACACCATAATTTTTTTAAATCCATTTGTTATAAAACTTCTATAACTGATGACAAATGAATATAAATGCAGATTATACCTCTCAGCCACTTGGGTCTTGGACAGCACTCAAATCCAGGTGTCATTTACAACTCTGAGTGCTCATTTATACCTTCATTTATTTATCTTTTAAATTCTAATATATTTAAAAAGTTATGATCCCCAAAATGTTAACTTTCTTAACTTCCTTATGATAAGGAAAACTTATTTACAAAACAGGCTGATTGATGAAGAAATTCTGATAATAGAAGGGACCAGCTTTAAAAATCAAAGTGACATCACTCAGAAGAGATATTTTTCATAATCCAAAGGATCGATAAGTAAAAGTTACATAAAATGCAGACTACAATTCAATATAGAAACAATTTTACCAATTAGATAGGCAGGATGATATGGAGGGGATGAAGCAGAAAGCATTAATGACAACAAGAATGATGGTAGAAATAATTACAAGAGCTAATATTTCTGAGTACTTACTATTACTAAGCACTTCTCTACAACTCTTTTTTTATGCCAAGGTAACATTGTTATAATTGCTCATAATTATTATCCCCATTTCATAAATGAGGAAACTGAGGGACAGAGAGTTTAAGTAACTTCATTCACAAAACTAAAATGGCAGAACCAAAGTCACACCTGAGTATATTTTGAAAATCTATGCACTTAAACATTCTATTCTGCCTCCCAGATCTTAACAGAATCAGAATGACCACAAGCTTCACAGACTAGAATGTTGGTTCAGGCTGAGTGTATTTTCTTCTCATAGGTGTCTTAAAGCCACCTGAATAAATCTAATATGTAAGATACATAGACCTATGTGTGAATATGAATAAATAGTAAGAGAATGAAAAGACAAGCCACAGACTGAGAGAAAATATCTGCAAAACACATCTGATAAAGGAATGAAATCCAAACTACAGAAGAACTCTTGAAACTCAACAATTACAAAACAAACAACCCAATTTAAAAATGGGAAAAAGATCTGAAGAGACAAGTAACCAAATAAGATATATCGATGGCAAAGCATATGAAAAGAAAATCAACATCATATGCTATTAGGATGTTACAAAATAAAACTAGATACCATTACACACCTATAATAATGCCCAGAATACAAAACAATGAAGCACCAAATGCTAGCAAGAATTTGGAAAAGGCATTCATTCACTGTTGACGGGAATAGAAAATGGTGTGGCACTTTGAAAGACACAGTCTGTTTCTTACAAAACTAAACTTGGTATTTACCCAGAGTTAAAATTATGTCCACACAAAAACCTGCCTACAAATGACTTTAGCAGCTTTTATTCATGACTTGGAAGCAAACAAGATGTCCTTCAATAGGTCAGTGGATAAACAAAGTGCAGTACATCCAGACAATGGAAAATTATTCAGCAACAAAAGAAATGAGCTATCAAATCACAAAAAGACATGGAAGAACCTCAAATGCACATTGACAAGTGAAAGAAACCAATGTAAAAAGACTACATACTCTGTGATTCTAGCTGCATGATATCCAGAAAAGACAAAACTAGACAGTAAAAGATGGGTGGTTGCCTGGAGTCTGGGGGAAGGATGAAGAGGTGAAACTATAATGGTGGATACATGTTATTATACAGTTATCAAAAGCCATAGAATATAAAACCCTAGGAATGACCCCTAATGTAAACAACGGATTTCAGTTAATAACAATGTTTTAATACTGACTCATCAATTATAACAAATTTTCCACACTAATGCAAGATATTATAAGGGAAACTGGGAGAAGTAGTGGTGAGTGAGTGAGTGAGTATATAGACACTCTAAAGCTATTTCAAAAAAATTAGAAATAATAACTGAAAAAAAATTAAAGTCTGTTATCTGTAAGCTCAAAATAAATCAATTATATGATGTGGCAACCAAAACTGCTAATTAAATCACAGATTTATGGTGGGGATGTGTAAAAGGGTCAGGAACTGATAACAAAAGCTGACCGCAAGCCTAATGTTTACTATCTTTCCTTTGGTAAGAGCACTTCTACACAAGAAGGTACTTTTCCCAATGAACTAGATAAAAGCACAGAGGATTCAGAGGGGATCCAGACATCTGATGAAGTTTGGAGTTACAGCCAAAGGAGCTGCCCTAACAGTATGTCTAGGAGCCTATGAAATAGAAAATGGATATAATTAAAAACACAAAAATTAAATGGATATAATTAAAAACACTTGAAAATTAACATTTCCCTCAAAATACTGAAACAAATTATTTGTAATTTCATTCTTGACAAAACACGTAAGGCATTATGTATCTAATAGCCTTGTCAGTTTAGTTTATTATTTTTTAAATCTAGAAAAATATCATACTTAATTGCAACAGAGGGGGCTTCAAAGGGTACAAAAACAGTGTGGGCCAACAGTCATAGAATATGTTAATTTTCATCCTTTTATTTAACTACTACTCATAGAAAGAGACAAATTAAACAGCAGAAAGTTGTTTGCCGACCAGCAGATGAGTGAATTAGAAAGCTGTGGTACATCTACACAATGGAATATATGCTGCTGTAAAAAAGAAGGAATTCTTACCATTTGCAGCAGCATGGATGGAACTGGAGCGCATTATGCTAAGTGAAATAAACCAATCAATGAAAGAAAAATACCACATGATCTCACTCATTTATAGATAATAAAGAACATTATAAACTGATGAACGAAAATAGATACAGAGGCAGAGCAGCATCAAACAGACTGTCAAACTACAACAGGAAGACTGGGGAGTGTTGGGGGGTTAAGAGATCAACTGAAGCACTTGTATGCATGCATATAAGCATAATCAATGGACACAAGACACTGGAGGGTAGGGGAGACCGAGGGAAGGTCAGGGGGGGAAGGAAAAAGGAGACATATGTAACACTCTTTGTAATACTTTAAGCAATAAAAGAAAATTTAAAATCTAATCTAATGAAAGAGTAATATGCAAATTAACTCTCACTTCATCACGCCAAGCCACGCCCACCAGCCAATCAGAGTGACGATATGCAAATTAACCCAGCCAAGATGGCGGCCAGCAGCCACGGAGCTAGAGCAAACAGGAGGCCAGCGATGGAGGAAACTGCCTGCCTAGGCCAGTTGTAGCCTCCTTTCAAGGTAACAAATTTTCAAATATAGAAGCCACCGAGTTGAAGCAAACAGAAGTCTTCGTTGCCTGGCTAGGCAGGCTGTGGCCTCTGCTCAAGGCAACAAAATTTCAATTATAGAAGATAAATAAACCCCAGATGCCTGCTTCCAGCCAGCCTCGTGGGACCTTGGGTCAATGGGAGCTGTGGCCAGCCTGGAAACAGCCCTCAGCCCCTCACCCAGGCTGGCCAGGCACCCCAGTAGGGACTGAACCCTGAAGGGGCTGTGAGCAGCCTGAAAACGGGCCCTTAGCCCATCATCTAGACTGGCCACACCCCTATGGGGTGAGGTCCTCACTGGGGGACTTGGCCAGCCTCCAAACAGCCATCAGCCCCTCACCAGGCTGGCCAGGCATGCCAGCAGGTGGACATCCCCTGAGGGGTCCCAGACTGCGAGAGGGCACAGGCCGGGCTGAGGGCCCCCCCCACCCGAGTGCACAAATTTTTGTGCACGGGGCCCCTACTAAATAAATAAATAAATAAATAAATAAATATAAAAAGCAGAGAGTTGAAAAATATTAAATTAAATTTAAAAGCACGGAGAGACCCTGGTCAGTGTAGTTCAACTGGCTGGGCGTCGTCCTATGCACCCTAAAGGTTGCCAGTTCAATTCTGGGTCAGAGCACATTCTCAGGTTGTGCGCTCGATCCCAGGTAGGTGGTCAGGACACGGGATTTATGTCTTACTCTCACTTTGATGTTTCTCTCTCCATTCTCTCTCTAAAAATCAATTAAAAATCTTAAAAAAAATAAAAGGAGGGAGGATCCCATTTGGTGTCATTGTTGGTAATAACTTGTGAAAAGCTCAAAGGAATGAGAAAAAAAATGTAAATTCTTAAGTTGCACTGATGGTTACATCACTTTTTGCTTTACCAACAGCCGAACTGGACAACATTTTCCCAGAACAGTGTTTGAAATCCTTTAAAGAAGTTAACTCATTTTGAGAAGTTGTACTCTGTGAATACAGCTGCTCAAGGAGACAAGTAGGGTTAGGAAGAAAGGAATTAGACTCAAACTTTATCAGTGGTACATATGCTTCTCTGCTTCCAACACCAGGCAGCCCTGCAACCCTTTCTTCCCAGTCTCCCTCAGCTTTCTGGGGCTCGTGCCTGCAATTTAGATATACAAAGGAAGAGGAGCACAAACCTCTGCCAGTCCACGGAGTCATTTGGCAGTACGTACATAGTAGGCATGGACTGCAAATGCTGCTTAATTAGCTGATAGTTTTTATTCTCTTCTTTTACAAAGCAATGAAAATCTCTCTGGTGGCATTTTTCTCTACCTTTTAAATTTTATATAAATGTATTTATTTTTTCAGCTATCGGCTGTGAAGTTCTTTTTAGCAAAATTCAACATTAAAACTGCAAATTCATTTGTTTTTTACTTACTCAGTTTTGCCTTCCCTAGTCAGTACTACCTTAGAATAACAATAACACCACCAACAAGAATGAAAATTAATTCAGTTTTTCCATTTATCCCTAATCTTAAGGATTCAAATGGTCTCATATAGTTTTATGTTTAATACCTTTACTAAACAATGGCAAAATCTCTTATATCACATTTGATTTTTTAGAATAGATGAATAAGCTATTGCCATTATCAATTCTTTATGACAGTCTAAGAAATTGGTGTAACTATCAGTGCAACTTCAGTATCTAAATAAACCTATCTGTGAAAACATTTTTAAGTACCCGCCACACTATACTTTTTATTTACTTGTAAATTAATATGTACCATCACAATCATATGCGTAATCTGAAATTTTAACAGAGAAATATTTAAATATATAAGTATATACACATTTATTTACTATATAAGTTCTGGTGCTTTCTTTCTTTATTCTCTGAGAGTGTATATAGTCACACTTTGGTGACCAGTGGTCTGAAAGGCTGAAAGAAAGTATTCTAAATTTTCATCACATAGCTTAGTCATTGAAAACATTTTACCCCCTTTTTAAAAATATATATTATTTTTAATTGAGAAATGAAGGGAGAGGGATAGATAGAAACATTGATTAGAGAGACACATTAATCAGCTGCCTCCAACATGTGCCCCCTCACTGGGGATCGAGCCGGCAATCCAGGCATGTACCCTGACCAGGAATTGAACCATGACCTCCTGATTCATGGGCTGATGATGCTTAACCACTGAATCACACCCGCTGGGTGCATTTTTTCCCTATTAAAAGTCTAATTTTCAATTTCTTAAAGCTGTTATTAAGAAGATAATTCTTAAAGATAATTTACTAACTCGTGAAATAGAAGGCCAAAATTTAATTGTATGAGGCAATGTTTTAAAAAAAACATTTTTAAAAAACCAATGTCAAATTATAATGCTGTATATCTGAAACTTACAAAATGTTATAAAACAGAGATTTTCAATCAGTGAGCTGCAATAATTTTTTAAAAATATATTTTATTGATTTTTTACAGAGAGGAAGGGAGAGGGATAGAGTTGGAAATGTTGATGAGAGAGAAACATCAATCAGTTGCCTCCTGCACACCTCCTACTGGGGATATGCCCGCAACAAGGTACATTCCCTTGACCAGAATCGAACCCGGGACCTTTCAGTCCACAGGCCAACGCTCTATCCATTGAGCTAAACCGGTTTGGGCTGCAATAATATTTAAAGCATGCAATACCTGACTATTTAGTCAAGGGCACTGATCTCTTTTCCCTTAGATTGTCAAATAAAAAAATTACAATAGCCAACACAACAATAGCTGTCCAATGTGAATGAATGAAAATTATGCTTTTTTCTTCTGTGAGATTAGGAAAAAATATAATTTTTTGTGTGCCACAGAATTTTAGTAATTAATATATGGGTGCCATGAGATGAAAAAGGTTGAAAATTGCTGTTAAAAACCAATGTCATCTTGAATAAAAAAGAAAAAGTGGCAAGATCTGAGCCTAAAGCACAACAAAACTCTGCCTGAGAAAACTAATGTAAAAGATTCAGAGTAAGATATAGTACAGGCCTTACTGATTTCGACAATTTTATATGTCATATGGTTGCATATTTATTTTTATGACTATACTCATATGTATGCATTCCAAGGAACCATCGTACAATTTAAAGACATTTTAAATCAAGTGTCTTTTCCTCTAATAGAATAAAAAAATACAGAGTTAGAAAGAAATTGTGTATTTCATTCTGCTTCCATTAAACAATCTAAGAAACCAGTTATTACGCCCTCTTCCCAAGTGAAGACACTGCACTAAGCACTGGCATTTACAGAATCTGACAGCTAGAAAAGAACTTCAAGATCAAGGCCAAACAGCCAAACATTTACTCGAATCAGCTCTACAACAGTGTCACCAAGTGGCTGTTTACTATAGCCTGTTTTCAAACACCTTCAGCAACAGGAAGGTATTTCAGAAGGCAGCCCACTGCATTTTGTTACTTGTGAAATACTCAGATGATAACTCTATCTGTTGGCCCTATTTTTATTCTCAAAAGCCATATAGTTCAAGCCTAATCACTCTTCCATTTGGCAGACTTTCAAATATTTTCAAGTGAGTTCACCTTATCTTCAACCTAAATACCCACACTTAACTTAGGTATTTCTCATGTATAATAATAATAATAATAAAAATGTATCTCCCTAACCGGTTTGGCTCAGATAGAGTGTCGGCCTAGAGACTGAAGGGTCCCAGGTTCGATTCTGGTCAAGGGCATGTACCTTGGTTGCGGGCACATCCCCAGTGGGGGGTGTGCAGGAGGCAGCTGATCGATGTTTCTCTCCCATCGATGTTTCTAACTCTCTGTCCCTCTCCCTTCCTCTCTGTAAAAAATCAATAAAATATATATTTTTTAAAAAATGTATCCTGCCCTGGCCGATGTCGTTCAGAATAGAGTTATTAGTCCACATACCAAAGGGTCTCCAATTTCAATTATATTTCAATAATGCTTGCACATGGAAGGTGAACCTTCAGATATTAATCCTTTATTAAAATGTGACAGAAGTCAGTGTATAATCTATACTTATCTTCAGCAAAACCAGTTTTACGTTATTTCCTATCAACAAGATCAATGAAACCAGTGCTAAAAAAAGAAATGCCAATTTTAATTTAAGTAATTCAGAGTTAATACTTATTAGAATTTGAATATTTTAGAAGCTGAAAAAAATGTAATTTAAATAAGCTGTCAGCATCATACACCATTAATAGGTCATATAGTAAGATTTATTTTATTCTGAAAGAGCAAAGGGAAAATTCAATGCTGCTTTACATTTTGGTCTACTGAACAAAGGGTTACTTTAGTAAGCAAGCATCAATGAATTTTCTTAAACAGCCAAACTATTAAATAAAATGACAATGCATTCACAAGGAGCATTATATTGTTTTTATTGAGCTCACTGTGAGCAAGAATAGCTAGCTGTGCAAAAATGTTAGAGAAAATATTAAATCAATTTTGAAAGTTTTGCATATTGAAAATAGGCCACATTAATTCATTTAGAAAAAAGGCAATAATCTGGATTGAGCCTACCAGAATTTCTATTTCCAAGCAAGTTACTTATTAGCTGGTTCAGATTTCAGCTATACAAATATTTATCTGGGACAAGTTGTACATAATTGAATCGTCTAGGTAATTTATGTTTATCCCATTACATAATAAAGCATTTTATATTTTAATCATTTTTGTAGACATTTTTCTAGAAGACTTATTTTCCTGCTTCCTTTAAAAAAGAGTTGAAATTCAGTTTAACCATTTCCTACAGATTTGGTCACAACATGAACTGTATTGCAAAATAGAACTAATGTGCTCTGATCTCAATTTTTTTTTCACTTCTGCTTACTGTCACTTACTGATGACCGTGTGTTTTTGACAGTTTTGATGCCTCAGTGAGAACCGAAATGGCCTATAAAACCTCCTACGCATAAAAGGTTTGTGGTATCTGGCTACTCTGAGTCCTTTTTCTCTCCCTCTTTGTCTTCATGGCTGGGTTTCAAATGACTGAAGTTACTGTAAGAAAACCAAAGCAAAACAGGCTGATGACAGTGGGAAGGGAGTTCTAATGACTAACAATCTTCCCTTAGAGGGCAGCACTGGCTACTTTGTACAATGAGATCTCCATTATTTCTTCCCTAGAATCAGCCTGACCATTCCAGTTTTTTTCTATCCTTTATATGACATTCTTCTCTCCACAGATGGTTAAGCAGCATAACCTCCACACTGCCTGCTCATTTGATGCAGAGTAAAAACAAAGGCAGAAGCAACAGCAATGTTGCCCAATTACACAGATAAATGGTGCAAGAGCTATAAGACTATGACTACATTTTATGAAAGTGATGTGTGCTTTGCATTATTTATATATGGCAAATAAATGTAAATGAAAACTATGAATCTGAGTTTATGTCTGTGGGGGGTGCTCGGAGTAGTCAGAATACAAAGACACAATTTCGTCTGGCTATTTAAGAGGCTAACAAAAAGAGAACTTTTGAAAAGCAATGGAATTCTCAAGGTCATACAGAAATATCTATAAACTCAATAGTACATAAGTTAGAATTACAGAATATCTAGGCTTTGTTCTCTCTATATAAATGGAAAGAAACACAAAATTCATTATCCAACACCTTTTTACTTCGTTAGTTAAGGATTAGTAACAGACGACAGCTAAAAAAATATTCTGCCTAAAGAAATTGATAACCTGATTCTCTTCATGAAATAAGCTCCTAAAACTCAAGTTAAAAAAAAAATATTCTAAGTTATTAAAGATTAGTTGCTTACATCATAAATATTACAACCCTTTTGGCTGCAAAAGGTTATCACTGCTCTGAAGTATTTTTAGCAGGAAAAAGGAAAAACGTGATTTTTGAGTAACTTATAAAATTTCATTTTACTTTCAATTTCCACAATGAGCATGCAAAGAAACAAACTATATATATATATATATATATATATATATATATATATATATATATATTTACACACACACACACACACACATATATATAAAAGATTAGCCCTATTATCTACTTGGCTCAAATAAACCACAAATTGCCACTTTACTTCTAGTAAATGGTAATGTCAAAATATACTGACTTGTAGAAAACAATAAATAAGGAAGAAAGTAAATGAGGACAAGATATCTCTGCAAAAAAAAGAGAGAAAGTTATCCCATAAGATTTTTTTATTTCCACATACAACCCAAAGCTATCAGTTAACATATCTCTGATATCTACAACTAAGGATATGTAATAGAGATCATTAAATTAAAACTATTTAAGACAACAACTTTCTGGTGGCATCTGTAACTACACATCACTAAGGCAGAACCCACTCTGGGGGCTGAAGGACTCATGAAGTAAAGGATATGTTCTTTACTCTTTTGATCTTAGATCAAATAAACCTTTCTGTTATCCATCTATAAAATAAGGTGAGCTGAAAATGTACTATTACTGCTTATCATCTCCAGGTGATGCTACATAAAAGTTAAGTACTTGAGTCACACCTTGTTTTAATTCCAGACCTTCAGGTTGCTTGTTCTCTTTCAGGGATGAAGAAGAATCTATGCAGATGTCTTGTCTGAGGAATAAAAATAAATAAAAACAATTGTTAAAACTACAGTCAATCAAATAATATTTACAGCTCAATATCCAAGAATTAAGTTAGGCACTTGGAAAGGCACACTGAATTTTCTACACCCCTGGGTCCCATTTACTGCAGCGGTCGCTAACTGGTGGTCTGCAAACCACTGATGGTCCGTGAGGTCCAAAAGGTTGGCAACCGCTGATTTAGTGAACTCTGGCAACTCAGAAACATGTATTCAAGGGACAGAAACAGCGGCTCTACACTACCACCAATTTAAGCAGTATACTTCTCTGTGAAAGCAAGGGGCAAACCTGAAAGGAATGTGGACATAACATTGTCTCCCTTCTAATACCCTGCACAGTAGCTACTGAAGAAATAAGTCACAGATGAATCCAATAATTTATCTAGTTCAACTGCTAGGTTAATGGGCACTTTGGAATTCAAATTATTTTATATTCACCTAATTTTGTATCCCAAATACTTTGACTTCTACAGTACATGGGAAATACATATAGATCAAGTATAAGATCATGCCCTAAAAAAGTTCTGATTCACCGTGTTCTGCAATAGAGCTGCAACTAAACTAGTGTTCCTTCTTAGAGGCCACTATATCATCTTACTATTGATATTACAGTTTTGAGCAAAAGTCAAATTAATGAATTTTATCTGTTCAAAATGGCTATTTTAAAATAAATATCCATTACTTTCTGAGAATTTTTTATACATACACACCCTAAAACTAATACACTAAATATATTTAGAAAATTTTCCTACTCATAAAACTATTTCTATCTACTTAGTAACAACATATTCCTTAAACAACCAAAAGATAAAGACATAATTTCGTTGAGAAGTTTGTAATATTCTTTCCAATCAACATACTTAGAAGTTACATATTAAAACTCTGCTAATACAAGCACAAACTCAAATAGGGACTACAAAATAATTTTAATTTGGTATTAATTATATCATCTAAGAGATTTATAACTGTGATAACTCTGCTTTGTGTATTTCTTTCTGTCTAATGCCAGATTTTATTCTTTCACCAGAATGACTGGCAGATCCAACGAGGATATCAATAATATTCCTTCACAACTCGGCAGAGTGAATGCGATTATACTACACTAGAGCCTCAGTGCACGAATTTGTGCATGGGTGGGGTCTCTTGCCCTGGCCGACAATTGGGGCCAATCAGGGGCCACAGAAGGTTGCCCGGGGGATAAGCGGCCATGGGAAGTAGACCAGTGACAGGGGGAGGGGCTGTGGGAGGTTGGCCATCGGGTGGACGGGCTGTAGGAGGTTGGCCAGCCGGGGAGAGAGGGCATGGGAGGTTGGCTGTGGGAGCACACTGAACACCAGGGGGCATTGAGTGTCTGTCACAGCGACTGGTTGTTTGGTTGTTCAGTCGCTTTGACTTTTATATATATACTAGGGGCCTGGTGCACAAAAATTTGTGCACTCCGGGGGTGGGGGTCCTTCAGCCAGGCCTGTGCCCTCTTGCAGTCTGGGACACCTGGAGGGGAGGGGGATGTCCACCTGCTGGTGTGCCTGGCCAGCCTAGGTGAGGGGCTGAGGGCCGTTTTCAGGCTGCCCACAGCCCCTTTAGGGTTCGTGCACTGGGAGGTAGGAGGGTTAGTGAGCGCAGGCATGGACGTTTCCCACCGGAGGGCCCACGATAGCACACGCCTGGTGGGCCCCCACCACTGAGGGGACACACTTGCCGCACAGCTGGGTGGCAAGCCGGGGCGGATGCTGGTTCAGGGTCCCTGCGGGGGGGGGGTGGGGGGGGCAGCTACTGAGCAAACACACCCGGAGTGGAGCTGGGCAGTGGACTGACTTCGGATGTTCCACACTGTGCAACAAATGCTCCTGCATGCCCTGCGGAGGCCCCCGGGGCAGAGCGAGGCAGCAGACACAGGACAGGCTCTCCTGAAACGCCCCGAGGAGGCCCTGGGCCAGGCCCACCCCCCCACTGAGGAGACACACCTAGCACAGCTGTGCTGGCCCTGGAGGCTCCCAGCACAGAGCTGCCCTGCCAGCCTCCATCTTGGCTGGGTTAATTTGCATACAGACACTCTAATTGGCTGGTGGGCGTGGCTTAGGCGTGGGGGGGGGACAAAACAAAACAAAAAACGGTCAATTCCAACATTATGTTTTATTAGTTTAGATATATATACTAGGGGCCCGGTGCACAAAATTCGTGCACTGGGGGAGGGGTTCCCTCAGCCCCCTCTCACATACTAGGAGCCCTCAGGGGGTGTCCTACTAATGGCTTAGGCCCACTGCCTGCTCCCCTTGGGGAGCGAGCCTAAGCCGCAATCTGGCCTCCCTTTGGGGGAGGCGACCAGGCTAATCAGGGGAGCCACCAGCCCCATCAGCCCACTACAACAGCCACTGCCAGTCACCACAGCCACCAAGGTGTTTTCATCAACATGGACTCCAGTCCCTTCACCATGAAAAAATGACAACTTTCTTTAGGCATTTTCAAGATGTGTCTTTCATAGGATACGACATTTCTTCCTTTCTTTCCCCTTCCCCTTTCCTTTTCTTTCCTTTCCCTTCTCTCCCTCTCTCTCTTCTTTCTTTCTTTTAATGTATTTTATTGATTTTTTACAGAGAGGAAGGGAGAGGGATAGAGAGTTAGAAACATCGATGAGAGAGAAACATCGATCAGCTGCCTCCTGCACACTCCCTACTGGGGATGTGCCCACAACCAAGGTACATGCACTTGACTGGAATCAAACCTGGGACCCTTCAGTCCACTGAGCCAAACCGGTTAGAGCTCCTTCCTTCCTTCCTCCCTCCCTCCCTCCCTCCTTCCTTCCTCTCTTTCTCTTTCTCTCTTTCTCTCTCTCTCTCTTTCT
>PVJC01035150.1:0-18392 GCA_004026665.1 Murina feae
GGCGCTCTTTCTATGAAGCCAGCATTACCCTAATCCCAAAACCAGATAAAGACACCATAAAGAAAGAGATTTACAGGCCAATATCTCTGATCAACATAGATGCCAAGATCCTCAACAAAATTCTAGCAAATTGGTTTCAGCATTACATTAAAAAGATCATACCAAGTGGGCTTTATTCCAAGGATGCAAGGCTGGTACAATATCCACAAATCAATAAATGTAATACATCACATAAATAAATTGAGAGATAAAAATCACATAATCATATCAGTTGATGCAGAAAAAGCATATGACAAAATCCAATACCCTTTCCTGATAAAAATTTTCAGCAAAGTGGGAATAGAGGGATCATACCTCAACATAATAAAAGCCTTATATGACAAACCTACAGATAACATCATAGTCAATGGGCAAAAACTAAACTTATTTCCCCTAAGAACAGGAACAAGTCAGGGATGCCAACTTTCAACACTCTTATTTGACATAATATTGGAAGTGCTAGTCATAACAATCAGACAAGAAGAAAAAATGAAAAGCATCCAAATTGGAACACAAGAAGTCAAACTGTCATTATTCACAGATGATAAGATATTGTACATAGAAAACCCTAAAGACTCCATCATAAAACTACTAGACTTAATAAATGAATCTGGCAATGAAGCAGGATACAAAATTCATACCCAGAAATCTATGGTTTTTTGATACACCAATAATGAACTCACAGAAAGAGAAACTAAAAAAAAAAAATAATCCCATTTACCATTGCAATAAAAAATGTAAGATACTTAGGAATAAACTTAACTAATGAGGTAAAAGACTTGTACTTGGAAAACTATAGGACATTGAAAAAAGAGATAGAGGAAGACAGAAACAAATGTAAGAATATATTGTGTTCATGGATTGGTAGAATTAACATCATTAAAATGTCCATACTACCCAAAGCAATTTATAGATTCAACACAATCCCCACTAAAATACCAATGGCAAATTTCACAGAACTGAAACAAATTCTCCAAAAATTCATATGGAATAAAAAACAGACCCTGAATTGTCATAGTAATCCTGAGAAAGAAGAACAAAGTTGGAGCAATCACAATACCAGATATCAAACTGTATTACAAAACCACTGTTCTCAGAACTGCCTGCTACTGGCACAAGAACAGTCATATAGACCAATGGAACAGAACAGAGAACCCAGAAATGAACCCAAGCCATCATGCTCAATTAATATTTGACAAAGGAGGCAAGAGCATACAATGGAGTCAAGTTAGTTTCTTCAATAAATGGTATTTGGAAAATTGGACAGATACATGCAAAAAAATTACACTAGACCAGCAACTTACACCATACACAAAATAAACTCAAAATGGACAAAGAACTGAAATGTAAGACGGGAAACCATAAAAAATCTTAGAAAAATCCACAGGCAGCAAAATAGCAGACTTATGTCATAGCAATATCTTTACTAATACAGTTCCTAGAACAATGGAAACTACAGAGAAAACAAACAAATGGGGCTACATAAAATAAAAAGCTTCTGCACAGCAAAAGAAACCATCAAGAAAACAGCAAGAAAGCCCACTGCATAAGAGAACATATTTACCAATGTTATCTCCCATCAGGGTTTAATCTCCAAAATGTTCAGGGAACTCATACAACTTAACAAAAGGAAGTTAAGGCATCCAAATTGGAACACAAGAAGTAAAACTGTCATTTTCAGATGATAAGATAGTTAACAAAATTAAATAATCCAATAAAAAATGGGCAAAGTATGTAGATAGACTCCTTATGAAAGAGGATATACAGAAAGCCAAGAGACATATGAAAACATGCTAAAGTCACTAATCATCTGAGAGATGCAAATCGAAATGACAATGAGGTACCATTTCACACCTGTTAGAATGGTTATCATCAACAAATAAACAAATGACAAGTGCTGACAAGGATGTGGAGGGAAAGGAACCCTCATGCACTGCTGGTAAGAATGCAGACTGGTGTAGCCATTGTGGAAAACAGTATGGGGTTTCCTCAACAAATTGAAAATGGAACTCCCATTTGACCCAGTAATCCCACTTCTAGGAATATATCCCAAGAAACTAGAAACACCAATCAGAAAGGATATATGCATTCCTATGTTCATAGCAGCACAATTTACCATAGCTATGATTGGGAACAGCCCAAGTGCCCCTCAGCAGATGAGTGGATTAAAAACTGGTACATCTACACAACGGAATACTATGCTGCTGTAAAAAGGAAGGAATTTTTACCATTTGCAAGAGCATAGATGGACCTGGAGAGCATTATGCTAAGTGACATAAGCCAATCAGAGTAAGATAAATATTATATGATCCCACTCATTTGTGGAATATAATGAATATCATAAACTGCTGAACAAAAATAGGGCCAGAATCATAGAAGCATTGAACAGACTGTCTAACCTATGATGGAAGGTAGGGGAGGGGAGGTAAGAGATCAACCAAAGGACTTGTATGCATGCATATGAGCATAACCAATGGACACAGACACTGAGGGCAGGGAGGGCATGTGTTGGGTGTTGAGAATAGCTGGGGAAAGGTCAATGGAGAGAAAAGGAGACTTACGTAATACTTCAAACAATGAAGTATTTAAATTAAAAACTAAAACATTTCCCTCAAAATAAAGAAAAATAAAATATAATAATAAACATTCTGTCAAATTTGGCTGATTTGGTCCCTGAACCAGCACCAGGCCCACATCTGAGGCTCTGTACTGTAGAGTTTCTGGATCTGAATCTAGTAAGGGGTAGTCACCTTGGCTATTCTCTATTTCTTCATCATTAAGCCACCATTTACATAAAGCAATGCAGGGTATTATAACTGAGAAGTGGGAAAAAGAAGAATTCTACAAAACAAATGAGTCATGGTTTACACAAATAATTAAAGTCAAAAGAAGTATTTTTAAAACCTCATGAGGGTATATGAGGAGAGAGAACATCACTGAGCAAATCAAGTAAAAAAATAAATGAGGGATGTGACATTAATGATAAGTCTAAATGGCTGATAGATCCAACTAATTACTTACATTTTATTTGAATAAGAAAACAATTACTGTGTGTGATTAAAATATAATTAAGTTTCTGCAAAAAAAAAATCCCAAAAGCAGAAAAAGGAGTATTTGGAAAATTTGGACATCCTCCTATCTAATAAAAGAGTAATATGCAAATTAAATGTCACTGTGACAAAGATGGCCGCCCCCATGACCACAAGATAGCTGTCCCCATGGCCACAAGATGGCCGCTCTTATAGCCACAAGATAGCAGCACCTAGTCGGGTTCAGCCCTGCTACTGAAGTGGTCAGTCCTGTTAGCCAGGTAGGTGGCTGAGGAGTTAGGGGGCCCAAAGGGGCAGAACAGGTGATCATAGGGGGATGGGGTTCCCTACCCAGGCCAGAGGCCTTCACCAGAGGCCTCAGGCCTGGGCAGGGGCAAGGCTGGAGATCGCAGGGACCTGGGTTCTGCAGAACCAGTGATCAGAGGGGCAGGGCAGAGCCTGCAATCACAGGGGTCTGGGCACCAGTGGGGCTGGCAAAGCAGGGGTCTGAGAGTCTCCTGCCCAGGCCTGCAGCCTTAGCCAGAGGCTGCCAGTGGGGCAAGGGCAGAGTCAGTGATGGCAGAGGCCTGGGCTCTGTGAAGCCGGCGATCGGGTAATGGAAGTGAACTACAGAGGAGACACCTTTTCTTACTGCTTATTGGCTAAGCTCCCTGTACGCCACTGGTAATATTCTTAGTAACTTGGGTAATAAGAATCCTTAAAGGTGATCTAGGGTTTTTCACCACACTCCTGGAGAAAAAGATGAAGGTCCACTGCTAGAAGACTAAGAAATGTCATATTCTGCCCTAGCCGGTTTGGCTCAGTGCATGATGCCTCAGCCTGCTGACTGCAGGGGCTGGGTTCAATTCTGACCAAGGGCATGTGCCTAGGTTGCAGGATCTTCCCTGGCTGGGGCACAGGTTAGGGCATATGCAGGAGGCAACCAATCAAAGTATTCCTCTAACTTTGATGTTTCTCTGTTTTTCACTCTTCCACATTCTTTGAAAATCAATGGAAACATATCCTCAGGTGGGGATAAAAAAGAAAGAAAGAAATACCATATCCTATGAAAGACACATCTTGAAAATGCCTAAAGAAAGTTGTTATTTCTTCATGGTGAAGGGACTAGAGTCCATGTTGATGAAAACACCTTGGTGGCTGCGGTGACTGGCAGTGGCTACAGCAGCGGGAGTGATAGGGCTGGTGGCTTCCCCTAATTAGCCTGGTTGTCTCCCACAAAAGGAGACCAGACTGTGGCTTAGGCTTAAGCCATTAGTAGGACCCCCCCTGAGGGCTCCCAATATGTGAGAGGGGGCAGGTTGGGCTGAGGAACTCTCTCTACCAGTACATGAATTTCGTGCACTGGGCCCCTAGTTAACAAATAAGCAACTATGAGTATATGATGTCTACAACTGACTTGATAGTTGGGTATCACAGTGATTGAATTTGATTTTTTGCAAAGGTATGAGAACAAGAGAGAGTTCTATGTATATCCCAAAGATGTAGTAATAATGGGTGAGTGGAGCTAATCTTCACGATAGATAAAAAGAATGATTTTGGAGGCTGACTAAAGCAGTTTTCAAAAGGAACAGATGTTCATGGAGAACAATCTTAAACATAAAGATGACAGGTAAGCAATATTATCTCAAGAAGAACAAATGGTCGACATCATTTTTGATAGCTCTATGGTAGACAGAATTATAAGCAAGTAATAAAAGTCAACACAGGACAACTCATATAGTTGTTTCAATAAATATGAAATGGATATTAAAGATTCTATTTCAACTCAAATTCAATCTGAAAGTAATGCTATTGGCCTTTTAATGAGTAAAGATTTATTATGACTGATTAGAGATCTAGTTCCAGTGATCTCTTTAGTGGGGTACTTTAAGGTTCATTACTGTATACAAGAATGATTATGGAGAAGTTACAAATGGCACTAGATTTAAAGATATTGCAAATATTAGATAACAAAAGACAATGCTTGGGATTCCAACACCTTTACAAATATGAACAGAAAGCATCTAAAATAAGATTGAGCTTAGAAAATATAAATGCTCAAACAGAGGAGAAAGCAACCTAACAGGCACATATATTCAGTAAGAAGATAAATCCAGAAATCAGCAACATCAAAAAAAAAAGAACAAACATGAATGATTATAAGAAACACAAGTGTATTCTGAGTACAGCAAATATAAACAAAAGAGTTGTTCCTTTAGATGCTGGGGTTAAGAAACTACTTCAAAGATTAGAGAGGTGTCCGTACGTATAAGATAGGCAAATTCTAATACAAAACAAAAAAAGCCATTTAACACTGGTATGTGCAAAATACTAAGCAATATTCACACAAAAGAAAGTATATTAAACATGCTAAGTTGAATTGAAAATCTTTATCACCCAAACACAAAAATTGAGGATATTTTCAGAAGAGAAGGGTAAAAACTAGTGAGATGGAGAAGCTGTAAGAATGATGCACACTCAATTCAACAAGTACTTAAAGTTAACACCAACTTGGTGTTCTGAAAAAATAAATCAGAATTTGCATGCATCTATTCCTGTTCTCTAGTGTTTTATTCTTTTTGGGGAGAGATTTATACACAACAGAACCTGCCTTCTATTCAACAATTTTGAGAGTTGTAAATGTGGCATCGTGGGAAGGACAGTGGAATGAGCAGAGACCCAAGGTCCATTATGGTTATGAGATAAAGTGGTTGGGCAAGATGATCTGAGTTCCCTTCTATACATTACAATCCCATGGTTTTGAGTTCTGTAACAAGGACTAGAAGATTAGAGGGGAGCAAGGCTTTAGCAACCAAGGAAAGACGAAGGGTGGGTTAAAGAAGAAAGATTTAATATCAGCTATAGCCATGATACCATTAAGCCTGGATTTATAAAGGAACCATGCTGTAATCAGCAGAGGTCAAGTTTAGAAGGTAAACTTTAGGGAGGGAGGCAACAATTTGACATATAATACAAGATGCTCCTTTATCTCATTTAGATACTCTTTATCAAACAGAATATTAGAAAGAACTAGAAAAGCAAGGCTGAAGTTCAAATGATGACTCATTGTGCAAGTGGAAGCTGCCAGGATATGTAGCAGTACCAGGAGGCCAGTAGGCTTGAAGCCAAGGTTGCCCTTCAATCCCATATTGTTCCCCAGCCACTAGAAATTGAGCACTTGGGTTCTTAAAACACCTAATTAAGGGGAACTTGAGAGTTTCACATAAGTAACAGGGCTCTGTGCACCCAAATATCACTGGTTTCTTTCAGTCTTTGGCAGAGATTTTTCCTTTTAGAGCATGAATTCTAAGTATTCTCCTTTTGCTGTTTCTCAGCAGAAGGACTATTTATTTTTTTGTTTTATTTTATTTTTTTAAACTATATTTTATTGATTTTTTACAGAGAGGAAGAGAGAGGGATAGAGAGTTAAAAACATCAATGAGAGAAAAGCATCGATCAGCTGCCTCCTGCACACCCCCTATGGGGGATGTGCCTGCAACCAAGGTACATGCCCTTGATTGGAATCAAACCTGCGACCCTTCAGTCTGCAGACGGATGCTCTATCTAGTGAGCCAAACCAGCTAGGGCAGCAGAGGAACTATTTAAAAGAGTATGAAGAAGTTACTATCGAATGTGAATAGTAGGGTGAATGCCTCTTCCTTCCTTACTTTTATGAAGTTATATATATATATACTAGGGGCCCAGTGCACAAACTCGTGCACCTTGAAAGAAACTGTGGGCTGTGAGGCTGCAGTGGGCACAGGGGTGCATCTGGGCTCATCCTCTGAGCCTCCACCCAGCCTCTCCTGCTATGGCTCCCAGTCCCCTGTCAGCCGACAGCCCCACCCCTACCACAGCTGCTCCCACACACTGACTGTGCCAGCTCCACTCACACCCGCTGATGGCACAGAGCGATTGAGGCTGGAGCCAGCAGTGGGTATGAGTGGAGCTAGTGCTGTCAGCAGTGGCTGCTTCTCTGATCACCCCTCAGCAGGAGAGCCAGGTGGAGAAACCCTCAGGGGCAATCAGGGCCGGCAGCCACCTATCGCACCTACTGATTGTGCCAAGTGATCGGGGCCAGTGCTGGGTACCAGTAGAGGATGCGGGCAGCAGCTCCAGGTGCAAGTAGGGCCGGTGCCAGCAGCAGGTGCAAGCACCAGGCAGGACGGCAGCACACAGGAGCAAAGAATTTTCAGTAACCACCAGAGGCTCACCCCTATGACAGCAACCTGCACCCCACCTTGATCTGGGGCACCCACTCATCTGCTCCACCATCCTGCCACTGCTGATGCCCACCATGTTCCGCACTCTGCCTCCTGCTGCCAACACCTACCATGTTATGCGCGCGCTCCCTGATAGTCAGCACATGTTGAGCAACCGGTTGTTCAGTTGTTCCACCACTTGGTATATTTGCATACTAGCCTTTTATTAGATAGGACTAGGGGCCCGGTGCACAAAAATTTGTGCACTCGGGGGGTGGGGGTCCCTCAGCCTGGCCTGTGCCCTCTTGCAGTCTGGGACACCTCGGGGGGGATGTCCACCTGCTGGCATGCCTGGCCAGCCTGGGTGAGGGGTTGAGGGCCATTTTCAGGCTGCCCACAGCCCCTTTAGGGTTTGTGCACTGGGGGGTGGGACGACTGGTGAGTGCAGGCCTGGATGTTTCCCACCAGAGGGCCCATGATCACACATGCCTGGTGGGCCCCCACCGCTGAGGGGACACACCTGGCGCAGAGCTGGGTGGCAAGCCAGGGGCGGACGCTGGCGCAGGATCCCTCAGTGAGGCCCTGCTGCTAAGCAAACACACCTGGGGTGGAGCTGGGCAGTGAACTGGCTTCAGATTCTCCGCACTGTGCAGCAGACGCTCCCACATGCCCTGTGGAGGCCACTGGGTGGCGGATGAAGGTAGCAGACCCTGGACAGGGGCTCCCGCATGCCCCTGAGGAGGACCACAGGGTAGAGCCAGGCAGCTGACCCAGGACGGGCACTCCTGGACTCCCCAAGAAGGCCCCTGGGGGCCAAAGCCAGGCAGCAGACCCAGGATGGCTGCTCCTGCATGCCCCGCAGAGGCCCCCACGCTCCTGCATGCCCCGGGGAGGCCCCCGGGGGGCAGAGCCAGGCAGCAGACCTGGGATGGGTGCTCCTGGATGCCCCAAGAAGGCCCCAGGCAGGACCCCCCCACACTGAGCTGACACACCTGGCACAGCTATGTTGGCTGCCATGGAGGCTCCCAGTGCAGAGCCGCCCTGCCAGCCTCCATCTTGGCTGGGTTAATTTGCATACAGCCTCTCTGATTGGCTGGTGGGCATAGCTGTGAGCAGAGGCTCAGCCAGCCTAGGCAGGCAGTTGCAACAGAAGTCTCTGGTTTGTTCTAGCTCCATGGCTGCCAGCCTCCATCTTTGCTGGGCTAATTTGCATACAGCCACTCTGGTTGGCTGGGAGGCATGGCTTGGCTGGTGGGCGTGGCTTAGGTGTCTCAGGCAATGGTCAATTTACATATTATATATATGTTTGCACTATATATATATATATATAGCAGTTAGGAACAAACAACCAGGACAACTGGGTGACCAGGGAGCAGACAAATAAATGCAGGAGTTTTCTCCTGGTGGTCAGTGCACTCCCACAGGGGGAGCACTGCTCATCCAGAAGCTGGGCTCTTGGCTGGCAAGCACAGCTGTGGTAGCAGGAACCTCTCCCACCTCCACGGCAGTACTAAATATGTCAAACTGACAGCTTAGGCCTGCTTCCCAAGGGCTCCTGGACTGCGAGAGTGTGCAGGCTGGGCTGAGGGACCTCCCCCCTCAAGTGCACAAATTTTGTGCACTGGGCCTCTGGTATGTCCTATAACACTAAATAAAAGGAGAGGTACTCTTATTTGAATGAACACTAAGTAAAATGTTGATAATTCAGATTTTTGTTGTTTATGATATGGTATTTTGCAATTTCCTACCGACTTCAATATTAGAGGTTAATAAGGATAAATGAAGAGAAGTTAAGGTGAAACATTATAAAACTAGTTTCAAAGTCAAAAGTATATTCTATAGAATCATAGAATGTTAATTATGGAAGATACCTTAGAGATTTAAGTCCTCATTTTACATTTGAGGTTACTGAGACCATAAAGGTTAAATGAGTAGTTGACAATGCCTCCAATTAAAATTTAAATCTTCTACATCTATTGCTATACAGAACTTTTCTTAAATTACATGCTAATCATCACTACTATTAAAAATGTTATCTGTAAACTTTTTTGCTGCTTCACCAGTTACGTGTGCCTATCTTAAACATTTACTCTGAATTTCTACATTGATCTCACTGTGGACTGTTAATAGTTTACCCAACGGGACTGGTGCATGGACCACACTTGGAGAAGCAGTGATATAGATGGCAACATGCACCATCTGAAATTAGAACAGTCAAAGATGGTTATAGAGTAGAGAGATGCTGTATCCAAGTAAATGAAGGTCCAAAATTCAACTCTAACTTCTACATTTTCTTTCCTCTGACTTGGAATACTAGTGGCATTCTGTTCCTAGATTTTCCCTAACCAAATTGTTATACTGCTTCAAGTTCTGACTTTTAGTGTTTCTAGCTAATCTAGTTCTAATCCTTTTTGAGTGGCTGTCAGAAACAAAGCAGGTAAGTGGGGCTGGCTGAATAGGCTAATGCTTCATCTCCACAAACCCACTTTACTTGTGACCCACAGTGAAATGAAGCAGTGGTCTCTGAGGATGGGATGCTATTTACAGGTAAACAATGTGTTACCTTTTCTTATGTATTTTGGAAATTGGAAACCATCTTTAGATAGTCAACTTTTTTGTTCAAATTGTTAAATGTTTCATCGCTGCCTCTATAAACAGAGTTCAGCAATAATGTTTCCTTGGACAAACATGCTCAACTTAAATCATTTTTTAAAAACCAGGCTCCCATGACAGAGGCCTAACACAAATGCCATGCCCATGTCAGCAATAATTAACATACAGGGACTTTTATACATTCTTGGTATTAGAACAACAGGTTTTCTTTGAACCATCTTGACCTTAAAATGGGGCAAAGTAATAACCTACATAAATAGAAATTGCTTTCATAAGAACCCAAATAATTATTTTATAAAACTTTCTGCAAATTCCATTAGTTTTTAAGTGGTTGTTAATGCTTTCTAATATTAAATATTTTATGGTAGAGATGCTTATGATTAGAGGGTGACTATGTGAGATCTGCCTTTCTCTTTTATATTACAGATATTATTTGTATAATTTTATTATAGCCATATATTTATACAAGCACCAGAACAAGAACAGCTTGCTGATTTTTATCTTAGGCCATAAATCAAAGTAAGGATAGATTCTAGTCAATAAATAGCAAAAAAGTTCTGCATTTATGAAGACCCACTTCACTGTTCTTGATAAAATGAATAAAATGTTTTAACAAGTTAAATGCCACTTAATAATTTCATTTAACTCAAATATTGCTCTTTTGTTTTTCTTCACTAAGTAGGATAACTACATTAAATTAATTTATGTATGAATATAAATATTTCAAATATATTTAACCCATTTCTCCAAATTGCAGTTGATTTTGGAAGCAGGGATTAAAATCTGTTGCATTTTTCAATGCCATGGGCAAAAACTGAGACCATCTTGTATGTCATTTCATGAGTTATAAATTCAGCCAGCATTTGGTATCTATACATACCCACAATATCTATAATAATAAAAGCGTAATATGCTAATTAGACCGAACATCCTTCTCAAGGTCCTTCTGGGTGAAGCCTGAGCTGAGAGGGAGCCCAGGTCAGGTGCCAGCAGCCAGGGTAAGGAAGGCCTACTCTTACACGAATTTTGTGCATTGGGCCTCTAGTTTTATTTTATTTTTTTAAAATATATTTTACTGATTTTTTACAGAGAGGAAGGGAGAGGGATAGAGAATTTGAAACATTGATGAGAGAGAAACATCGATCAGCTGCCTCCTGCACACCTCCCACTGAGGATGTGCCTGCAACCAAGGTACATGCCCTTGACCAGAATTGATCCTGGGACCTTTCACTCCACAGGCTGATGCTCTGTCCACTGAGCCAAACGGGTTAGGGCAAGGGCCTCTAGTTTTAAATAACAAAGGAGAGAGTAGGTGGGAAATATGTACACATTTAGATTGGTTGACTTTAGGGAGATTGGTAAATCATACTCTGTGAATTGTAGGTGAACCTTGCTTTTGTGAACTTAATCATGCTCAGAAACCTCAGAATGAAGTGTTGATTGATATTTCTCAGGTAATATTTCCTTTCCACTGAATCTCACATCTTTATTTATTTCATGGACAGTAAAGGAAGCCACATCTTCTATGTTTCAGGAGTCCTCACTTTACAAGGGGGAAAACCTGAGGTCTCAAGGCCCCATGAGTCAGAATTCTTCAGGTATCCTTTTTGCTTACGGCAGCAGCCATCTGATGATAAAAGGGATATGGTAAGGCAAAGATACTGACTGATCTTCAATATTGTTAAAAATTTTATCTGAGATAAAGGGCCATAAATCCTCCTGGTTTGTAAGCTGACTGCACCAAACTCAGAGAAAACCAGAAGGGCAGATTAAAAATCAGACAATGATTATTGATCAGTTTGCCAGGTCAAAGAAACTCTATACTCCTATATTTAAATTGAGAAGTGTCAATATGAAAATATACAGTCAATCCTGTTAATAATTTAATAGTAAGTACCAAATTGTTATTACTGATACTTATCCTATCTAATAAAAGAGTAATATGGAAATTAGGTGTCACTCCATGACAAATATGGTTGCCCCATGGCCACAAGATGATGGCGGCCACAGCCACAAGATGGAGGTCTCCATAGCCACATCTAATCTAATAAAAGAGTAATATGTAAATTACCCATCACTCTGAGACAAAGATGGTGGTGGCTGTGACAAGACGCTTGCATTGTCACCATGGTGACGACACAGGCATTCTGCCCAGCCCACTAGAAGAGGACCTCTGGGCCTGCTTTGTAGCTGCTGCCGCTGGGGTGCCAGGCTCCCCGTAGGCCGGGTCTCCAAGCTTCAGACCCCAGAGGTCTACAGGGGGCCCGGCTCCCCAGCAGCTCTGAGCCCTGTAGCTGTGGAGGTGCTGGGGCCACTGGGGTCAGAGGAGGAGAGACACAGCCCACAAGGGGCCCGACACCTAGCATCCCCAAGCCCAGCCTCAGTGCTGGGGTTGGAGGGGCTGAGACTCAAACCTTCAAGTGGGCCTGGCACCCAGTAGATCCAAGCCCCAGAGCCGTGGAGGCACTGGGGCCACTGGGGCTATAGCAGAGACACAAATCTGCAGGAAACCTGTCAAAAGGGAGATAAACTATCATAACTTTATCTCCCTTTCCACAAGATGAGAAAACTGATGCTGATTTATTTAGTGATATGACCTACACCTTTCTACAAGCACAGCGTATGTTATGACCACTCCCAGGAAGGTCTGGTCAGAATACTGTTTCCAGGGAATAACACTACTGTGGCAAATCATCTAAGAAAGGAAACAAGCTTTTGTTGGGTTTATTCTGAAGGTCAGAGAACATGCCACCCCAACATATGCTGTGTTGTTATACTGATGATCTCAAGCTGCTTGAAAAACAGCAAAAGCAAGGAGAGGCTTTCACTAAAGTCTCCTGATCTGCCTAAAATCGGACCCCCACAAAAGTTCCCTCGATGGGAAAAGTGTCATCAGCCAGTGAAGACTGACTCCTGTCACAGGAGACTACAAGTTGACATCACACCCAAACTTTGTTACAAACTATCTCCCCCACCCCCATTCATCTTTCCTAAAACTCATGTACTCTCCTCTAAGAGGCCTAGATATCCCATCCCCTTTCCCTAGGAAAAAGGTATTTAAATCTGGATTCTAAGCCACCTTGGGGAGTTATTCATTTTTTCCTGGGATCTCCCACATATACACGAGGTACACATGTTAATGAAATTTTGTTTTTCTCTTGGTAATCTGTCTTTCATTTACAAGGGCCTCTGCTAAGAACTCAGAAGGATAGAGGAACATTATTTTTCCTCCTCCATAATTCTATCTAAGGAAATCAAGTCCCAGGCTGAACAGTGAGTTTGGCTCAAGTGTCAAGCAGTCCTGGCTGAGAGGAGGGAAGCTTCTAGGGAAAAATCAATGACATTGGCATCAAAGTAGGACAGAGGACACACACATGGTTGCTGGTGGGAGTTTAAAGTGGTTCAACATTTTTGGAGGACGATTTGGCAAAATCGATAGAAATGTTCAAGGTACATCCAAGAGTCTTCTTCTAGGAATCTCATCTGCTGAGATAAAGCACCAGTGTATAAGCCCTGGTCAGAACCCAGGATGCTACTGCAGGCTCCCCTTCCACAATAGGAAAACCTGCTAACAACCTGCATTGTTAAGACAAGGTGGCATCTATACTAATAAAAAGGTAATATGCTAATTAGACTGAACATCTTCCAGACAACCTTCCGGACGTCCTTCCAGACAAAGCCATGGTGGCAGGGCTGAGGCAGAGTCAATTATAGGTTATAATACAGGCAGAGAGCAGTTAGGGGGATCAGGCCAGCAGGCAGGTGAGCAGTTAGGAGCCAGCAGCCCCAAGGGTTCCCCGATTAGAGAGGGTGCAGACCAGGCTGAGGGACACCCCAAGTGCACAAATTTTTGTGCACTGGGCCCCTAGTAAAGAACATAATTATAAAGAGTCTTTGCTCTGTGTAATTGATACTGTGCAGTACTCCAAGACCCTTTATTCATGTTTCTTTATGTATTTCAGCTCCCTCTCCTGAGCTCCTCCACTTGCCATGTCTTCTCCCTGAAGCACATGTAAAACTAACCTGAACCCAAACAGCAATCTGAAGCTGAGCCTACCTGACTTGTAGACAGATTCATAGTCACACAGTTGAGCCTAGCCTAGATCAGTCAAGACACTACAATTGAAATTCTATGACTAGGAGAGTGAATGTTTCTTTCTGAAAGTACAGTTTGAGGGTGATTTGTCACACAGTAATATTGTGGCAAGAACTAATTGATATAAATACTGTATTAAGTCTGATTCACCTAAACAATAATCATTTTCTTAGGACAGTATAGTGACATTTATCTTGTCATTTGATTAGATTTACATCAGGTTTGATGAATAAAAGGAACATTTTGCCCTTTCATATTCTCACTGAAAATACACATATTTGTGGTGATGTATATATGACTATTTATACATACGATTCTATTGATTTATAAAGCAACATAACAATCATTATTTTACTTTTTATTATAAACCACAAAATACCATACATTGCAAGACTTAAAAGAAGTAAAAGCTCTTAAGTACCAATTATCTTGCCATCGACTTAGAGGTACTAAGACCTACTTCTCCGCTTCTCCTAATACATTCATGTTTATTTTCCTGTTGCCACCACAGGCCTTTTTTGTAGCTTCTAGTCCCATCTGTTACAAACTTTTTAATTTAAGTTTTTAATTAGATTATAGCTGTTAATTACCTCTTTAACACCTCTCTGCTATTCTATACAGTATCTGACCTTATATCATACTTAGTGCTTTTGGTATAAATCATTCCTCTGTTTTTCAGACTTCTAAGTCTCTGTTTTCTCTCTCAAGTCAACTATACTGCTAATGCATTAAAAGAGAAGCAGGAGATCTTCTCAAACTGACCCTAGTCCCTTCCACTCCATGGTCCACCATTCCACTGAAACACTCTCTCCTTGAGAACTAGACTTCCATGTTGTCTGCTCTCTTGAAGCTCAGAGCTTTTCTTTTTGATGTTTTAAGAAATTCAGAAAAAGAATGCATAGGTTGAACAGACTTCTAGTTCTCCATACTCCCTTCCCCCTTGACTACCCTTGTCTCAGACTATTTAGTAGTTGGTTCATTCAGAAAAGGGAAAAGTCAACTATGTGGCTAAATATGATTGTGGAGATCATTTAGAATGGAAATCTTGTCCATTCTAAGTCTATTACTGCAAAAAGTAAATTCGGAAGAAGAGAGAGCCACCCCATCTCTGCCATCTGAGTACCAATGTCTCCGGGCTCAGCTCTGCCTCATCCACACAGAGAGAATAAACACAGAGGGAAAAGAAGGGCAACAAAATAGGACTGTCCTCTGTTGAGACTCTGAATGGTCTTCCCCCCCTAACCTCCCCTTAAAGTGCTTTTAACAGTACAAGAATTCTAGTTGGGTTTTCTCAGGGTCCTCCAGGTACAGCAAACTGGAATTAAAAGTCAAAGCATCAGGATGCATGACTGTTTTCATTAAAAATTGAAATGCAGTTAGCTGTCCTTCTGCTTAATGAAAATACTACTCATTTAAAATTAAGCGTTAAGTCTGAAGTTGAATATCTGTATAATCTAAAGACCCTCAATGCCATATGTTGCATTGGTAGAACTTCAGAATTCTACATGCTGGTAGGTGTGTGTGTGTGTGTGTGTGTGTGTGTGTGTGTGTGTGTAATGAAACTTGGATTCTGGTGTTCAGACTGTGTTTACATTTTGATAAGGTCTTGGAACTTTGGAGGGAGTCAAATGATATAGTCTGGGCATAGATCCAAGTACAAAAAATCTGCTATTTCTAATACAAACATATCATTAAATTAAATCTCGGAAGGCCTGGTTTCCAGCTCTGGTTTGTCCCTGATTAGGTGTAACTCATAAATGAAGGAGGTGGCATTAGAGTATCAATGAAATGGCTGTAGATAGTGAAGCAAGAGGTTGAAAACTGGCATTGGCTTTAGAGAGTAACATACTATAAGTCTGTGTGATAATGCTATAATAATAATTTACTTCCTTATTATATTTGTACTCTCTGTAAACAATATAATACTAATAATTATGTTTAGGCATCTTTTCCTGGTTATTGCCTAAGACATAATCCTAAAAATTGCACACTATGAAAGAAAACTTGTCCATGCCTCCATGACTACTAAAAGAATGTGAGAAATATACAAATCATTTCAAGACTATCTTATATTGCATTTAAATGTAGTTACAGTGGAAGAGATAATTTTAGGTACTTCCTCAGATCTGGGAAAAACATCCCCCTTTGCATCTCTCCCATTTGTTATTGTTTGCAGACACAGTTCATAGCTAACACTTGTTTTATGTAAACAAATAAAAAACTCAATATATAAAATAAATAAATAATATATCTATCTCTTCCTGTTCTGTAGCAGTAAATTTCCATTTTAATGAGACTTGGATTGAATACAGCAATTTTGATTTTCTTTAAGTTTCTTAAAGTAAGATTCTACCTGAATTCCCAAATTTCAAAAACATCCATATCTTATAGACAGGCTCAACACAGAAAATGTTAATATGTGCTCTCTCTGGGACATTTTGAAAATAATTTCCTGAACTTGTAGGAAAGGTACTAGAGCTTCAACCAGCTAAAATTATTAGTGATATTATAATTAATAGTCATATAAGTCTACCTGATAATCCAAAAAAGAATTGTTTACTTTCCCACTATATCTAAACAATGTAAAACAATATGGCACTCATAGTCCAGGCTAGATGTCTCTTCCAGGGTACATTACTAGTTTGGCACGAGGAAACTCCTCACCTTCCAGTCAATGATAAGATGTGGTCACAGATAGAGAAGGTAGGTCTCATCTTCCAGGCACTGATAACATGTGGTCAGAGGTAGAATAAACTAAACCCAAATCATGAGGGCATTTTTGCTTTCTAAGCTCTCTCTCTTCCTGTCCACTGTTTCTTTCCAAGGCATATCTCCTGTTCTTTACTGTGAAAACCTTTCACATCTATCATTTCTTTTTTCCAGAAAACAAAACAAAACAACAACAAACACCCATAAAATCTCAGTAAAACATGTAGTGATTAAGCCTTCATGTGCTCAGGTGTAAATGCCTGATGAGGTTTTTGTGTTGTCTTCCCAGAGGTGCTTCCATATGGAGTGTCTCACACCAAAGGGATGAGTAGTCTCCATTCTCTAATGAAGATCTTCCCAATTAGTGGTCTGGGTCTCACAGATGTGACAGGAATTGGTTCTGGGTGTATAGAGATATGGAGCCTCTTAGCTCTCAGAGGATCCACTCATTTTGTCCTCATCATGAGCAGCTCTGTCCAGAATGCTCTAAAGATGTCATTTTCTGGACATGCCTTGATGTGCAAAGAGTTTGTAAGAAGATCAGTTAAAATGAAGGAAGACCTTTTAGAGGAGGAAAAGTGTTTCCATTGTGCTACAAATTATTCCACCAATGTGCCCTCTGCATACTTTTCTCACCCAAACTTAGATTATTCCTAAAGATATTCCTAAAGATACTGCCAGTTATGTGTGGAAGAAAGGCCAGGAACCTTAGGCGGATTGACTAGATACATAATTTTCATGGAATGGTGGTAATAATGGTCCCAGTCTTCCTCCTTCCATTTATCCACTCTCATTGTTATGGAATTTTATAGGCCCCTCCCACTTCTGACTTTGGCCTATCCCACTTCTGACTCAGCCATATAACTTGCTTTGAGTATCTAAACTAATAAAAGCGGAATAGTAAAATTAACCGTTTCTCCGGGACGCCCACAGCCAGTCAGAACGGCTGTATGCAAATTAGCCCAGCCAACATGGCGGCCGCCACTCATGGACCTGAGTAAACGTTTAGGCAGCGTCAGTTGCAGCAGGAGCAAGAGCGAAACTACCTGCTCGCTGGCTCCTTAGCCTTTGGCCTGAAGCAAAAACGCACATTTGCAACAATTAAGTGTAACAATTGTTTCATTATAGAAGCCACGAGGTGAGGCAGAGGCTTCGTTAGTAAAAGGCCTCGCCTTAAAGGAACAGCATCAATTATAGGAAACCTGCGTCCAGCCAGCCTTGCTGGGACGTTGGGCAATGGGAGCTGTGGGCAGCCTGAAAGCCCCTCACCCAGGCTGGTCAGGCACGCCAGCAGGTGGACATCCCCCGAGGGGTCCCAGACTGAGAGAGGGCACAGGCTGGGCTGAGGGGCCTCTCGAGTGCACAGAGCGGCTGCAGGGCAAGACAGCGCAGGACCCAGGACCCGTGAGTGGAAAAGAGGCGGCAGGGTTGGAGTGCATCGGGGAGTGGCAAAGAGGCGGCAGGGGGTCAGCGGCCTGCTCGGTGGGCTTCCCAGGCCCCTTGCAGGGCACCAGGAAGTGGGAAAGCAAGGTGGCGGGCTGGGGAGTGGGAAAGAGGCAGCGGGGCGGTCTCGGCCTGCTTGGCAGCTGCCCAGGCCCTTTGCAGGGCATGGGGGAGCGGGAAAGCAAGGCTGCAGGGGGGTCCTGCTTGGCAGCTCCCCAGACCCCTTGGCGGCACCGGGAAGTGGGAAAGGAAGGCAGCAGG
>PVJC01035151.1:0-18410 GCA_004026665.1 Murina feae
CACACACACACACACACACCAACAACACTCTGATAATCGGAAGATCAATTACTGTACTTAGAGGATTCTCTCTCTGCTAACACACACACACACACACACACACACACACACACACACACTTTTCTTTCCCCCCAGTGTAACGGAATAGCATAATATTGAGACTCTGAATATTCTAATTTGTCCTACTTAGACAGGGAAAAGAAGTTAAAGGTCTAATTCAGTGCCCAAGCAATTCAGATAAAATGAATGGTAAATGGCAATGTGGGTGACTCCCTTTGTGGTTCTGACAAACTGAAAAATTTGAGCCCACTATAAAATATGTGGCTCACACCCTAACCATGTTGAAAGACAGAACTGATTTTAACTGTTTCGGGTTTTTTAATGGAAATTGAATTTGGGCAAAATGTAATTGTAATCTTGCTTGGTTCTGAGTCTTTAGTGACTCAGACAACTCAACATAGAGTGGCTTTCCTTTGTCGGACCCTTTCTTGTCAAATCTCTATACCTGTTAACACCATTTTTTCTTCCGTTTCCTTAAGCTCTGCAATTTGGTGTGTTTTTTTCACACCTCCACTCTCTAATGCCTCCAATGACTACTTTCTTGGGCAAATCCTATAATTTTCTAGCATTTCAGCAAGCAGCATTATTGATCTATCTTTCTGCAACTTTCTTTTTCTCAGAGATTGACTTTTTCTGATGATATTTATGTCAGGCTTCTCCATCTTTGTGGTGGATAGTCTACCTTTTGCTATTCTGTGAGTTCGAAATTGTTCCACTTTTGTTTATATTTCTAAGAAGAGCTATGTTTTATAATAAACAAATCTGGATATTTTTGATTTTTAAGCCCTGGTCTTGGTCATTTTCTGTTCCTTATGAGTTTCCTTGCATAATGCATTCATCTAACTATATATCCACTGCATATATCACTACTTTTTCTCCAGTCCACTTTTATATTTTTATAGAAGATTTATTTAGTTAACACTTTATTGAATATCAACTCTGGGAAAAACATTACAGAAACAAAATTGAGGCAATCCCTTAATTCATGTTTAATAATGAAAGATAATCGATACAGTGTGATCTATGGGATAATCTAATTAGGTACACTGTATGTTTTTTCAGACAATACAAATGGAAAATCTGATGAAGAATTTGAGGTAAAGAGTCAGAAAATGCTTGCAGGATGAATTTTGATTTTTCAAGTTAAAAAACTTAAAAATGTGGAAAATTCAGAATCACTGAAGAACATTGAGTTGTTCTGTGCAGCTTTGAGGATTGTACATGATGTTTTATTATTCATCTAGGGAAGGTTCAATATTAAATACCAAAGATAACAAAGCAAGTACTTGATTAGGATCATCATCTAGCTGAAACTCACTTATAAGCTTATCTCTTTCACAGAACACCAGCTAACAGCAACCATATCTTTCTCTGTCTCCATCTCTCTGTCCCTGTCTCTCTGACTTTGTCTCTGTCTCTGTTTCTGTCTGTCTCTCTCTTTGTATCACACCATTAGAAGCTGTTGTTTCATTGCTTTTGGTACTCGGTTTTTGCAATTGATTGTATTTAATGCCTTATTACATACTATTATTATTTGTTTGTATATATATTGCACATGCTTTATTCTGACATGTTCTAAAAGTTTCTTAAAATGATGAATAATATCACTGTTCATTTTATGTGTAAATAGTATCTCTGTAATAACCACTATCATCTATTTAGCACTTACTAAATAATTCTTTCATATATATTATCTATATATATAAAAGCCTAAATGGCTGTTAGCTACTGATCAGTTGACTGGTTGCTATGACACACACTGACCACCAGGGGAAAGACACTCAATGCAGGAGCTGCCCCTGGTTGGAGTGCTTGGCTGACCAACATGTCCTTGCCCACCAGCCCAGTGGCAGCCACTCACTCTCTTAGTTCCACGTGCAATAACCCATAACAACAAAATCTTAACCTTTCCTTCCAGATGTTCTCAAATTCTACTTACTCTTTGATATTAACTAATTCATTATTTTTGATATTGTTGCTAATGACACCCAATCAAAATTAAATGAGTATTATGCTAAGCAAAATAAACCAGAGAAAGATAAATACCTCATGATCGCACTCATTTGTGAAATATAATGAACAACTTAAACTGATGAACAAAAACAGATCCAGAGACATCAGTCAGACCATCAAACCTCAGAGGGAAAGTGGGAGAGGGTGGGGGTAAGAGGGAGAGATTAACCAAAGGACTTATACGCATGCATATAAGTCTAACCAATGAACACAGACACCAGGGGGGTGAAGGTATGAGTGGGGGGTTGGGGGACAATGGGAGATAAGGACACATATGTAATACCTTAATAAAGAGAGAAAAAAAGTTAAATGAGTAGTGTTTGGCAAATAATACAAATCTTCACTTATAAGGAGAATACGTTAACACATCCATCTCTCACATAGTTACCATTCTTTAGTGTGGTGGATACATGTTAGATCCAATCTCTTAGCAAATTTCAAGTTTACAATATAGTATTACTAACCTACTCAGGTAAACAGTAGAAGAAATACATAGGAAATATAATTATAAAGGATAGTGTGGGAAGGAGATACTTAGAAGACACTCTTTGCGTAAAGTTTTGAAAACAATGAGGGACAAAGCCATGGAAATTCCTATAGGTGAGTTTCAAAGACAGAGCCCACAGTGACTAACATGTCCTTGAGATGAGGACATGACTGGTGGCTTTTCTTGTTTTGTTTTAATTTTGTAAAAGACAGTTTACTTTTAATATTATTTTGTATTGGTTTTAGGTGTACAGATAGTGGTTAGAAATCATATACCTTACATAGTGTTCCCCCTGATATTTTCAGGACCCAACTGACATCATACATAGTTATCGCTGAGTCTGTTCCAATTTTGTTTGTATATATTGTTCTTTAGATTCCACATAAAAGTGAAATTATATGGTGTTTATATTCTTCTGACTGATATTTCACTGAACATAATACCCTCTAGGTTCATCCATGCTGTTGCAAATGGTAAGATTTCATTCCTTTTTATGGCCCAGAAATATTCCATAGAATATATAGTGTGTTCAAAGAACACAATTAGAAGCAAACGTTGAAATGTTGAGCTGATTGAGGGAGAGAGGCAGAAGAGATAGGATCAGAAAGGTTATAGGGGAAGTTGATTGTGCAAGGCCTTGTAGGCAACTATAAGGACATAGAAAGCTACTAGTGCTTCAAGCAGAGGAGTGAAAGGATTTCAGACAATTTTTAACAACATTGCTCTGGCCCTTGTGTTGAGGATCAGCGGTCAAGGTCAGGGTGACCAATGAGAAATTTATTAACAATATTCCAGGCAGAAAATAAAGATAGCTTAGACTAGGTCTTCATGACACCGGTGGTAAAAATGGTTGGCATGGATGCATTTTGAAGGTGTAAACAACAGAGTTTGCTGGTGTTCGATATAGAGAAGACAAAGATATAGGATTTAATGTTTACTATTAATATATTTGGTATGGCCATCAGGAAAGGCTGGGCAACTGCATCCTCAAAGGAATAAATGTAGCTAGAATAATCTTAGCTCAGGCAGCCTAGTTCAAGCTGTGACACTCTCAACCACTGTATTTTATAGCCTTAATATGGAGTGTTACAGGACTCATAGTATAAACACTGATCTGTGAAACCTTAAGAGAATGAGGCAAGCTATGCTCATTTCCGATTATATGTCCACTTCTTTAATATATATTTATTAACATCTACTACATGCCAGTTTTATGCTAAGTTCTGAGGTTGCAAATATAAAAATATATATTTCTCAACCTCATGAATGTTATTGCCTACTTCATATGAAATATCAGCACAAGGGACAAAAATGCATGGCAAGTATAAATCAATGTACCGCACATTTTGAGAAGCGGTATTTAAATGGATGGCATTTATGCTGCCAAATAAGAAGGGTGTTAAAGCCCATGTCAGTTGTGCTTAGTCATAAACATATTTTAATTGAATTTATTGAGGTGGCATTGGTTAATGCGATCATACATGATTTGGGTATACAACTCTATACCACATCATCTGCATACTGCCTCATTGCCTCACCACCTGAAGTCAAGTCTCTTTCTACCACTTTACCTTCTTTCACCTCCACTCACCCCACCTTTTCCTCTGGCAAGAATGATTTTTTAAATCAGACAGGTTTGAGTGACTTGGAAAATGCATGAGGAGCTACATTAGATTTAAACTTGACACATAGTATGTATATATGTGGGCATTCTTTTTATGATTTTCTGTCCATCTAGCCTGTGAATTTCTCAGCTGCATTTACTAAGGTATCTGGCATAGCATAGAAACTCAGTAGTCATTGGTATCTCTATCCCTTCTTCAACTTTATGTCAATTTTCATTAGTTTTTCTTTACACAGAGGAACCCTCTTTAGTTCCTTCTTATTAACTAATATGCAGATTTACTTTATTTACTTTATTTACTAATATGCAGATGTTTCCCCTCTCTTTCTCCCTTGCTTAACTCTTACTATCTGTACAATGAGCATTTTTTTCATAACAGATTCCTACCTCATGCATCTGTTTAAAAAGATAATCTTAACCAGACTTCCCAGAATGCATTCTTATAAAAATTTCCAGAATGAACATATGTGGGAGCCCCTTACATGTCCAGTGTGGTTCAGGGTTCCTATTCAGGGTTCGAGTTCTGGAGGAGGCCGCACACAAAATGAAGAGAGAGAGACTAGAAGAAAATCAATTTGGAACCAGGCATGGTGTCTACCTCTAGTGGATATGACTTCCCACTGGTGCCTGGGCCTCACCAGCCTTTTATTGAGTCTCTGAGAAAACAAACATATCCTTAGGCAGGAAATTCCAACAACAAAAAGGCAGCAAGAATTTACATGTAAGTAACAAGTAGGGGTTTGCTTTAACTAACAATGTTTCAACTTAATGGGTGCATAGCTCTGACCTTTCAGAGCAACCAAGGTTGGTGAAAACAATCAGTTTCCAGCAAACACATACCTATCTTAATACCTCCAAAGCTTTATTCTATTATCACATGAGGAACATTTTAAAGGATATGCCATTCAATTTCCTTCCCAATGAAAGTGAAGTTTAAAAAGATCTTCATTTCTCATATTTCTAAGACTTAAATTTGATGTAGCACCTTTTTCAAATAGTATTTATTAAATTTTATTTCCATTGGAGTTCATTTGAATACATGAAGTGAGATATAGTCCCAGAAAAAGAAAACAAGAAAGAATATTGTCCAGTGAATTGCTGATACTGGCACTGAGCCAATTCATGCAACATATGTTTATCACTGAGAGCTTCTTAGATACATTAAACCTGAGAGGAGCAGTCCTTTCTATCCTCTTTAAAGATGGTTTTGACACACTGGGTTCCCAAAACAATGACATTTGAAAACATCATAATGTTTCTGTTTATTGCATAATATTAATGCTTCATTCCAAAACAGAAACAAAAATACACTTAAAGACTAGTTTACATATTACAGACTAAAAAAATCAGTTTCTATTTACTGAAAATTCCTTAAGAGATTTTGGAGTACAATGTCCATGCTAATGTTAAAAGATATATTATGCAAATATACTTGCAGAGAAACTCTGTAATTTTAAATTCTCTACTAGCCCTATCTCATCAGTAGAAAAAAATGAATGGACATAACAACGGGCCAAATGATGGAGTTGCTAATAAGAACAATTAGAATCTTATGAGAAAGAACTTTGAAAACAGAGGAAGTTCAAACTCATTCCCTAAGAAAAGTAAAGTGTCAACAGCATTACACCTTGTTTACTTTGGACAAATGTATTATATGAAATGCAACAATTTAAGATTGCTGAATTATTTTTCTAGAGTAAAAATTAAGGATAATTTTTTAAATCAATGACTAAAAATATTAAAAACATATTAAATGAACTTTGACCTCATTTAGAATTCTATGCTTATGTGATTCCTGTACCCAGATTTCAAATGGACATGTTTTTGGGTCTATACCAAATTATAAAAGATATTTCTCTAACAGAGCAAAAGATCTTCATTTAAAAAAAAGTGACATACTTTTTAAAAATTAAAGATGCAGAGGAATAAGTGAATTTAAAAGCATATACAAAGGCAAAAAATGATATTCTAACCTCAGAGAATTTCAAAATAGAATCCTATCTAATAAAAGAGTAATATGCAAATTAACCATCATTCCCTTGCAAACATGGCCACATCCATAGCCACAAGATGGTGGCGCCCAGGCTCTTCAGCCCCGCCGCTGAAGTGCCCGGGTCTGTTGGCCAGGCAGGTGGCGGGGTGGGGGGGCTGAGCGGTGGAGCTGCCTATCAAGGAGGGGTGGGGGTCACCTGCCCAGGCATAAGTCCTCAGCAGGGGCAGAGCCAGTGATCAGAGGAGGCAGGGGCAGAGCTAGCTCCAAGGGGAGCAGGGAGCGGGATTAAGCCATCAGTAGGACATTTCCTGAGGGCTCCCAGTATGTGAGAGGGGGAAGGCTGGGCTAAGGGACCACCCCTTCCCCAGTGCATGAATTTCGTGCACCGGGCCCCTACTTTTCTTATAATACTAGATATATTCCAAGTTTGTCAACACATGCATTGAATCTATTAGCAATTTATACAAACCAATTGAATCTATTACAGAACTTAATAATATGAGCTACAAAAAGTAGAAATATTCTTTCTGGCAATTCTGCAATGTTTTCATTATTATTATTTTTTATTTTTTAGCTTTCTTGATACTATTACAGATATACCCATTTTCCTGCTCACCTTAACTCACCTTCATCCAGCTCCTACACACCCTTCTTCCCTCTGGCCATCACTGTACTGCTGTCTGTGACTATGTTTCATATATATATATATATATATATATATATATATATATATATATATATATATTCCCTTCACCTTCTTTCATCCAGTATCCCCTTTGTAACCCACTCTGATAGCTGTCAGTCTGCTCCATGTATCCATGCCTCTGTTTTTGCTTTGTTCATCGGTTTATTTTGTTCATTAGATTCAACATATGGGTGAGATCTTCTGGTATTTGTTTTTCTCCAACTGGTTTGTTTCACTTAGCATTGTATTTTTCTAAGTATTTGGTGAACATCCTTTCAGATTTGAGGTTTGGAAATCATTTTGAAAAGTTTAACATAAGAAATTATTTGAAGAGTTGATTCTAAAATAAATAAAGGGACTTATGTTAGAATAAGTTTATCATAAATACCCTCTTTCAGATTGGGAGGTTACAATAGACATTTATAAGGAATAAACTTAGGTAAAAATAAAAACTGATACTTTTTATATAAAATATATTTTGGTCATTTAGTGCCAAATATATACTTTTGACTTTTTGTTTTTCAATGGACTTTGTTTTAAAATGTAAGGACATGAGAACAATGTAAAATGAATTGCCACTGCTATCCTGATCCTGGTCCATTATGACTATTCTGGTTTATGATATAATCATAATTGCTTCAGGCATTGAAATGGATTTTCATATAAATCACAGCATCGTTGCTAGCAGATTTTTTCCTATTTCATTATATCTCTATTAATGCACCTGTAGTATGTCTGATGCATTAATTGCTTTAGACACTATTTATTCATTTAATTATTTACTCACTCAACACATTTTATTGGGTCAATCTTATATGCCAGGTACTATGAAAAGGATTGGGCAAGGAGTTTATCTCTGATAGAAGAAGTAATATGTAAGGCTCCATGGCCAGAAGTTAGCATGGTGTGATCAAAAGTCTGAATGAAGGCAGTTTAAATCAAGTGCTGATGCTACTGAGGAAACCGATAGGGACCAACCTTTGTTGGCCAATGACAATAATTTTATTTTTCATTTTAAGTGAAAATATTGGAGTTTTAAAAGAAGGAGCAGAAGTAGGGGAAAAGGTGTGACAGTGTGATTCAATTTATTCTAAACCAGCTCACTACCTATAGTGAGAAGCAAGGCTTTATGTGAAGACTGATGGTAAAAAAAATAGCAACTTAAGCTAAACACCTATGCTCAGTGATTGAGCATTGAATCAGGAGACCATGGTACAATTCCTGATTAGGGCACATGCCTGGGTTGTGAGCTTGGTCCCCAGTGTGGGGTATGCAGGAGGCAGCCTATCATTGGTTCTCTCTCATCATTGATGTTTCTGTCTCTCCCTTCCTCTCTGAAATTAATAAAAATATATTTAAAAAGAACACACACACCTATGGCATAGTCCAAGCAAGAGATGATGGTAGCTTAAACTCTGAGAGTGTCGGGGGTGTGAGGAATGAAACTGGATCTAGAGACTAGTTGAGAGATTTATAAAGAAGAAATTACACACAGAAAGACACATTCACACATGTGATGTGTTATTTATTGGAAACCCAGAAGGAGTAGAATAATGGGAGGCATAGGTGGGTATAAGTAATTATAGAGTAGGATCACTCACCGATCGATAAATTTTAAAAGGACCACAATTAGAGAGGACATCATGAATTTAGTTGTGAGTAGATCATGTTTGGAATTGCAAGCAGTTAATTCAGAATGATATTGAATATTAATAGTAAATAGTTCTAAATGTTTGCCCTGATTTCCTAAGAAATCATCAATAAGTTAAAAAGTTGTCAGTTTTTTACTTTATCCTGACTTTAATTTGTATTGAAAGATAAATTATATTGAATTATGATTACTCTCTGGATCCTTTACTCAATGTTGTATATAATTAAATGAATCGCATCCAAAATATAATTGGTAAGATAATTATATATTGGGCATTCCTATAAAGAATAATAATTAAACCTAATTTTTTCAAGAAAAGTGACATTGATATTTTGTATTTAGTTAACTTGTATAAAAAATCATAAAGCCAAAATGATACAGAAATAAAGGAATGTCAGTCTAGCATTCTAGGACAGATAAGTTTTCTCTAAAAAATTAGTTCCTAGGCCTTTTTTTCCCTTTTGATATTATAAGATGAATACATTCAGACTCTGCTTCATAAATTATCTTTTAAGTTTCAGTCCTTTGACTAAATAATATTTTAAGAATCTAAAGCTTTGTAATACATGTTCCTCCTCATAGATTTCTTCTTCTGAGGTCATATTTCTCTGAACCTCTATACATCAAATTACAAACTATGGAAATGGCAAGTAATTTCAAAATTTTTGATGGCTCCATTATTCAGTACAACAAATTTGAATTTGTAATTTATTCATAAGCATATGTATGCAAGCTTCTGAAAAAAATTTAAGGAAAATTATTATTCATTATTTATCCACACTCATGTGTAGGTCAATATGAAAACATTAAACACAGCTATTAATTTTGGACTGTTTAGAGTAATACTCACCTGAGAGTTGTTCTCGTCCTCAAGGGACATAAGAAATAAAGAGACAGTAGGCTCTTTATTACAGGGTAGAGTAAAAGTATGAAAGATGGAAACTAGGCACTATCTGAATCTCATTAGCTGTCTCATTTTTTTCTTTTTCTTCATTGTTTCTATCTGGATAAATATTTGCCTAAAATTATAGAATCTTTATTATTAAATACTTTAAATGAGTGTACCACAGATACTCTAGATACATTAACACTGTAGGGAGACATTAGTTGTTGTTATTAAGTTTGTTATTATTTATTGTTATTAGTTTTTCATGACAAAAACTTCCTCTTTGAGCAAACTTTAGTCATGCTCTTCTGAGCCTTCCTCTCAACTGGACTTCACACTTAGCCCATGAGAACTACTAACTCTCAACTCAAACAATGCCATACACCTCACCTACTAAGAGACTTGGACACACACTGGTGTGGTTTCTAAGAGCTCAGCACTGCCTCCCTGGGTTGCCCACCCCAGACTGCATGACAAAGCTTGGTACTGACAAAGAATCAGTTGGTTGTTCCAGCCAGAACCTGACTAAAGGCTTCTGACTTACCTTTTCTTGGAGCATTTACTTTAGAAAACTTGCAATTATAAATCCATCTCTTTTCCTCTGTAATGCATCTGTAACAACCCAGACATGTCTTTCTCAAGGACCTGGGAGCCATCTTTTTGAAATTTAGTCATCAAGGAAATAGGCTCCTGGCTCCCAGGCTCTGTGGGGGAGTAGGAACCTGACTCTGATAAGCACCCATTAACAAACAGGGGGCCCGGTCACACCGACCACCCCCTTGGAGTCCTTCAGCACTCTTACTTTTGCACACCTCAGCGTTTAAAAAGACTCCTACCTTTCGTTTCAGCAAAGTTGAGCCCAATTTACACTAAAGTCACTCTCTCACACTGTGGTAGTCCGAATAAAATGTCTTGCCATTTCTAATGCGTTCAGCTTTACTTCTCACTGGCGTGGAGATATTTGTAATTTGTCATCAGGTGACAGATGGAAGGCCCTCAGCAGTTTTATGTTTGCACTATTTTTAATGATTAATATTTTAAATAACAAGCTCTATCCGAATATTTCATCATGCTTCTCTCTCTCGTTCCTCCATTATGAACGCCAAGAGTGAAAGGTGGCATATGCCGTTACATTTAGAGAATTATAATTAATTTGTTTACCCTGTTTCAAGTAGCCAAACTTACATACAAATCTCCCTATAGAGCAATAGTATTATACATTTAATTGACATATTTTCAGCATGAAGAAAAAAAGTGACTTGTTACTTTATAGCTCTTCATAATATAAATATTTTAATGTAAACTTTTTAGGCTTGTAAAAAATGTTAATGTCTCAAACATGCAACTACCTTTTTTTTGTAATCACTGTACAGATCCTGGAAAATTAACTTCAAGTTATTTAATTTTAAGCAGTAATACTTTGTATAGTCGATGTATAAGTCCTCAGTAGTTTCAGGATTTTCCTGTTTCTGACAGCAACTATTACAGCAGGTAGCTAGTGGGGCCCAGTGTATCACAGTGAATCAAATTTACTAGCAATACATGCTCTTATGGAGAAATGTTTATGAAAATTTTAATGGATTTAGAACCTAATATATCTCTGCTTCATTATGATTAAAAAGGTAGATTTTTAATATCATTCACATTGTTACTGAGGGTCAACTCATGCAGTTTAGTGTTTTGAGAATAGAGATTTGATTTTAAGAGCTCCAAATATGGCATTACTTATTTCTAACTAAAAAATAAGTCGACATTTTCCCCACTAATTTTATACAAAATTAATAATGATGAAATTGCACACTATGGTCTAAGGCTGTGTTATACATTAAAATTTTAGCATATAAATGAGGGGGAAAATGGAAATTCTGATTTTATTTTTAACCTGCTTTCTTGAGGTAGCTAAGAAAAAAATGAATAATGAGAGGGAGATTGGATATGTCAAATAAATTGATGTGTGAAGAAGAAAATATATTTGAATATTCAAAAGAAATTTCCACTATTTTCTCTGTATCACTTAAAGTTGCATACTTTAATTAAGCTCTGTTTTAAAGGATAGTGTGACCAGTATGTAATCATTGAAAGCATAAGTAGTCATTTCCCATTGTCCATAGCTCATTTAAAATACTGGGATAAAGGGGTCAAACAATAATAATCGCATGATAGCCACTAACAAAGCACTAACAAAAATAGATGTAATTTTATGCCCTTAACAGCTTGAGTGTTTCAATAATATCATAAGTGTGCCATTTGTAATATTTTAAAATGTTAAAATTCAGCTATATTGAGTGTTGTTACAGTGATTACTGACCATATAATTTTTATTCGATTGAATATATGTGTAAATAATTGATAAAGTAATGTGGTACATGATATTTCTAGTTGTTTTTTAGAACAGGTAATATGAAAGTATTTATATACTCTAGAGATAGTTTCAAATCCTTTAAATCAAAATAAATTATGGAATATGACAAAAATTGAAGTAAAATTAAAATTGAAGGAATACAATCAAAATTGATAGACAGTTCACTGAAAGGTTTTGTGATTTGAGTGGATGTTTTAAGTAAAATTATTTCAGACTGTTTTTGATTATTTGAAATTATCTCATAGGTACTTAATCTAATCTCTAAAATTAAAAGATAATTATTCCACCCACTCTTATCTGTTCACCTTCTACCTAAGTGCTCAAACCAAATTTTGAGATGCAACCTGAATTTCCTTTCTTTATCACATTTTTCATATTTATACCCATTCAATATATCAGTTCTATTTATTCTACTTGTTAGTTATACTAGTATATTGCATCAGTCTCTTTCTCTATATACTAGTACCTTACTGTTTCATTAGTTAAGTCTCGCATGTTCTAATATTTTGACAACTATGGTGATCTCTTCAATGGTCTCACTTCCTCACTGAACTTGCATTTTTCCCCCGAGAGTACTCCTTCTGAGAAATAAACGCTAAAGGAGTCATTGTAAAGTCACCAATTGTTTAAGCCTGGCCTGAAAGTGCTCCTTAAGTCACCAGCTGCCCTATGCAAACCCACCTACTAAACTTTTACCTGAGTAACACACATGGCAACTTTAAAAGCTACTCAAACAAAACATGCATTTTAAGTTTTGATATTTTGCACAGTGTTTGTCCATGATGTCACCTAAAAAGTTGTGTTCATTAATGAAGAGCCAACTTGGGCCTCTTTCCCAGTAGCTGCCCTTGATCTCCATCTCCTGTAGAGTTATTCACTCTCTGCTCTATGTGCCTAGTGTGCCTCCATGTAGTGTATCGTTCATCACCCTAAGTTAATTGCTCATCTGTTTTTTTTTCCACCTAGACTACCAAGAACTGGGTTATATTTATATCTCTCTATACAGGCATTTTGAATGTATTTTACTACCCAACTTGGTAGGTCACCTCTAAGGACTACTTATTTTGCCTGTGGGCTTGGTTGTTAGCCCTCTATCTCTTTCAGACAACTTCTCCATGGTTGGAATCATGAATTCGTTTGCTGTTTGTGCCTGTTCTGTACAGGAGACCCTTCAACTTGGTTTTAATTCTTATTTCTGGTATGGCTTCTTGGCTGTGGCTGCTTCGACAGTCCCTTTTTCCTGAGCTTTGCGGTGTTCAGCGTTGCCAACACGGCCATGTACATCCATTTTTACTCCTAGATGACGTTCAACCCTAGTCTCATGTTGCCAGGTGGATAAAATACACATTCCCAACTATACCAATAAATGTGTTAAATAAGTTCATAGTTAGATGAAAGATAGTAGGTAAATAACATAATTCCTGGATATTTTCCCTAATTCCAGAAGCAATTTTATTTTCTTTCACTCAGAACATTATTCTTATTACAATACATGAATGGGTAGTAAAACTCATTTAAATTCAGAATTTATATTTTCTGTCATTCCTTTGAGAGATAACTGCACAGTTATCAAATCCATAGTTTTATTTTTTAGACATGCTTTATGACATTTCAAACATTGAGTACAGATAACAAACAATAACAGTTACTCAAAGTTGATTTTAGTTGCCTGAAGCATTATCTGTGAAGAATATGGCATAGCAAACGTTCTTGTAAAATGTGTTGATAATGTGCTACTGAAATACAATAATAAAACAAAAGATTAAAGTTTTCTTCTTTATCTTTTATTTCGACCTTTTATATTGGTTGATTTCTTTGCCAGATTTTGACAGTTTCTTTTTAACATAAATGATAGTTGAGTTTTTGTAAAATTCTGGGATTCAATTATAATAGAGACAAATAATTTGATAAATATGATGCATAGATATGGTAGTTAGTAATTTTAATCTACAATTTGCAATTCATTTCTTTTTCTATGAAAAAAATAATTTAAAATCTGTTAAGATGTGTTTTAGAATAGTTACTTGTGAACCTACTGAGAGTTTCCATTCAAAGTCAGGTTAAATGGTTATTAATGTTTACATGTAAAATTTAATAAATATTAAGAAATATTTTAACTCCATGTATTAAATATAGCAAATGCCACATGATATTAAATTTTTATTTTAACTTTAAATTATCATCTTTTATATAAATTCAATTATAATTTGGAATCCATTGAGTTTTCCAAGTAAATTGCAGTAATGAATTTTTTGTTTAACTTATTTTTATTATTAATTTCTAAATATCAATTTCTTTAGAAAAATTATGAAATATATATGGTGTTCTTATTTCTGATAAAACATTAGTTTAAGCTAAATGTGTCTTTTTTTCAAGACTGTAAAATATATTTAAAACTAAAAATTCAAATATTTCAATAAATTTATGCATGAAATAACATGTATAGCCTGAGGCATGATGAAAATATGCAGTTCTCTAGCCATCAACTCACCTGCAGGGTCAAAGAAGGCCACTGGACAACCTGAGACTTGAGTTTTACTTGAGGAGTTCATGTCATTTGCTTAGCTGGCAATTTCAGAGAAGTCAACGGGAAGTGGAAACTAGTCTACCTCTAATAGCCTAATAGAAAGTCAGGCAAAGAAAGTGAAATCCATTGAAGTAAACTGAATAATTAGGCTGGGAAGATTGGACTTTATTCTAAGGTAATGGGAATCAAATAAGCATTCAATCAAGAACTAACCAGAAAAGAATTGTGATATTAAAGAAAACGTATCTGATAGTAGTCAGCAAGATGCATCGAGTCTTGAAACAGAAAATAAATGACTGAAAGAAAGCACAAGTTAAGAGGAGGTTATAGAAGACACTGGTAGAAGTGGGAATAGAAAGGAACAGACATGCAAGGCAGTATAGAGGAAAAATCTACTGCCTTTACTCATGCATTTGCAACGAGTAAAGAGAAAAGATAGACAGATTATGCTGAAACTTGACAGTCGGATTTGGAATAATGAAAAGGAAGATTTAATTGCAGTCTTGCAGAACAGGTTAAAAGCATTAGGATAAATGACACCAAACCAACTGAAATATTCCATTGCACAGGACCTGTGAAAAATGGAAATTAAAGTCTTGTCACTCATTATTGTATTTTCTCAAAATCCAGGGCATCGGTAAATTCTTTCAAGCACCTGGTTTCCGTGGTGATACAGTGTCTGTCTTCAGAGGTAGTGAAAGCCAAGGACATCTGATACCTCACTGTCCCCACTCCCTCAACTAACTTTCTCTCTCCTCTCTCTCCCTCACCCCTGGCAGAAACAGGTAGCTTTGACCCTGACCCTCACCCTTCCACCCCACTTACAAATGTAAAAAGGAATCTATCTCTTTTACATCAGGGAGATGACTCCGTAATGTCTACCTTTTTCATCTATTCTTCCCTTAAATCATCCACATTGTCAACCAATCCCTTTCTCTAATTTCACTTCTCTGGGTGTGCACCCATGTCAGTATCCTGTTTTCTTCCTTTTCCTATGGAGCATCATCCCCACCACCACATTTTAACATTCATTAAGTTTTCTACATGGCTTTATTTATTGAATCACTTTTATTACTTACTGGGGGGGGTGCACGAAATTCATGGGGGGCGGGGGAAGGGGTCCCTCAGCTCGACCTGCATCCTCTCCAGTATGGAGTTCTTGGGGACTCTCACAATCCAGGACCTCTGGCTCTTAACTGTTAACCTGCCTGCCTGCTCTAACCACTCTGCCTGCCTGCCTGCCTGATCCCACTAACTGCCCGCCCCCCTGATGGCCTGGTCATCCCTATTAACTTTCTTTTTAAATCTTAACACCTTCACACACAATTGTATTTGACTTCCTTATTGGCTTCTCCCTCTCACACAATTTTTCTCTTTTATGTAACACTTTTCCTACTGACTCATCATTTATAAACTTTTCTTTTCTCCTTATTTCCTACTTCTGTTCCATCATCATTCTTCCCATTTTTCTACTACCCTCCTTCCCTTCCCACATTCCTTCTTTCCTTTATATTTACCCCTGCCCACCCTCCCCTTTTCCTTTCTTCCCACCTTAATTTTTTCTTCACTTCCTCCCTCTGACCTGCTTTGCTCTCTCCCCCATTCCTTCCTTCTTCCCATTCTCCTTTTAAGCTCTACCAGCTCCCCCTTTATAACTTTTCTTCCCTCCCTCTTTTTCTCTCATCCTACCTTTGCCATACATTCTTCTCTACTTACTGCCACTGTTTTAATACCTATCTATCTACCTGCCTAATTATCCACTATCATTTACCTTTTTTCTTTTCTGACTTCTTTTAAAATCTGTCCCCAGTACACAACTATACTTGGTTTTCATTATAGGCCCTACAATTCCCTCATACATCCTCTTTTTTTAACTCTGCTGTCCACTGACTCTTTTATAAAGTTCTTCCCTCCATCCTGTTCCACCCCTCCCCCACCTGGTTACTTCCCCCCAAACTCTCCCTGGCTGCTGCTCCCTCCACCCACCCCTTGCCCATCTCTCCATCTCCTGGCTCCCCCTGGGGTTCACCCCAGCTCTGAAGGGAGACCTAGGGCCTCTCACAGGAGACCCCTGCCCCTGTGGCAGAGAAAATGGAGCTGGCAAGAGAGGGGGCCCAGGAGTGGGTGTGTGTGAGAGAGAGAGAGGGAGCAGCCCTCCTCCCCTCATTAAAGCTTCCATGGGGAGGGGGCATTAACCCCCAGCTCAGGGCTCAGCCCCAGCCAGGTGTCAGCTGCCCATGCAGACCCGGCACCTCCACCTCTGGACCATCCACCCCTCCATTTGGGGACCTGCCAATGGCACAGGTTCTGTCTCTCCTGGACCGCAGTGTGGGCTTGCTTCTCCTGCCTACGGCTGCGGCCTGGATCCTGGGGCAGACGGCTTCCACCATCTTGGCTGGGCTAATTTGCATATAGTCGCTCTGATTGGCTGGTGGGCGTGGCTTAGGCATCCTGGATAAATGGTCAATTTCAATATTAAGCTTTTATTAGAGTAGATAAGGATGAGATTACACAGAAATTGGGACTTAAGAAGAAAAGATAAGGGGTTTGAAAGTCAAGATAATGCTGAAGGACTATACTTTTAAAATTCTTTTCTTTTCTTTTTAGAAAAATAAGAAAAATGGGTAGAGGTTGAGTAGTCACAGGCAGAGAATATAAAATGTATATAGTATTTTCCATTTTCTGAAAGAAGTAGATGGAAACATCTGCTTAAGATATCTGATTAGGTAGATAAGAGAAATCACAAAAATAATCCTCACATTTTGTGAATTCCTGAAAACACTGTTTGCATATATCATCTTGGTATTCTCACACATAGTAAACTTTTCATACAAAATAAGCTTGGAGAGGTATGCATGGCCAACATATTTAATAAATTTAATATGCATTTGCAGGTATATTTTATTAATACTAGTAATTATTGCTGATAGCAGAAGGTTTGGAAGGTCATTCATCCATAGATTTTTATTTACTTGAAATAAAATAATCCTAGCATTAATCCATTTTAAGATGTTTTGTTATGTAAATAATTAAACCAAATTTAACTTTTATGGGTGACTCTTACTCTGCAAATTACGTTAAGCACTCTGTTTGGATTTTCTTGTTTTGTGCTCACAACAATCTTGTTAAAACATAACTTCATAATCATTATTTCATTGCTATTAATAATAAGTTTAATACAGCCACTGTGGAAAGCAGTATAAGGTTACCTCAAAAAAATAAAAACAGAACTGCCTTATGATCCAGTGACTCCATTTCTGAAAATGTATCCAAAGAAATCCAAAACACTGATTCAAAAGAACATATGCACCCCTATGTTTATTGCAGCATTATTTATAGCAGCCAAGATTCGGAAGCAGCCCAAGTGCCCATCATTAGATGAGTAGATAAAAACGCTGTGGTACAGAATGGAAGACTACTCAGCTGTAAAAGAAGGAAATCTCACCCTTTGTGATAACATGAATGTACGTGGAGAATATTATGCTAAGTGAAGTAAGGAGGTCAGAGAAAGATGAGCACCATGTGATTTCACTCAGATATGGAATCTAATGACCAAAATAAGCTGAGTAGTGACAATTTCATAGACAGATAGCGGGCTGACAGCTGTAGGGGGAGTGGGTGGAGAGGTGTGGAGGGATTGAGTGAAAAAGGAAAGAAAGCAAAAACTCTTGGACACAAACAATAGTGTGGTGGTTGCCTGGGGGCGGAGCAGTGTGGGGAGGTGGAGGAAGGTACAGGCGGGATAAATGGTGATTGTCAGAGACTTGACTTAGGGTGGTGAACACACAAAACAGTGTGATATGTTATGGAATTGTGCACCTGAAACCTGCATGATTTTATTAACCAGTGTCACCCTAATAAGTTCAGTAAGAAGGAAAAAGGGAGTTTACTGAAATAATTTCCTGGCTCTGCCTTAGGAAATATGTTCTAGAATGAGGCTAACTGGCCATGAATATCGGCATTTGGGAAATGTACCAAGTGAGCAAAGAGCTGAATGCAATAGGGCTGTTGTTGTAGCCCAAATATTACTGCGGGAAGGATGTGCATGTCTCTTTGCTCCAGCAAAACAGATACGTATGCTGGTGTTTTGATAAATACGTTGCAACTTCTAATATTCATATA